>JAUEKY010143228.1:0-10049 GCA_031833965.1 Scyllaea pelagica
CGACTGTATCCAAGGGATAGTGTAGAACTTGCTACCTCATGATCACAAGCCCAAGGGTCTATACCTTGACCACAAAGCAAAGCCGCAATAATCTTTATTCCTTATCGTTTAACACCACTATTCTAACACTCAGGGTTATAGGCTGATATTAAAGGCGGTGCTTTATATACAAATCATCGTGCTGCAGCTGCAAAAGAAATATAGAAGTAAAGCCTACTCGAATATATCAACATATCACATCATACTGACACTGGGCCAACCAGTCCCATTAGTGCTTCCCATAAGGCCCATTTGCGAGAGCTACCATGAGAGAGTTTTCATATCAATGTTTTCTTATCATCTTAACTGTCTAAGTTTAAAGAACTTGCTTCGTTGGCACAGGTGGTTGAGCGTTTACCTCAAAACCGAGATGTCGTGGGTTTGATGGCAGGCCATGACATACCAGATCACGCACGACATACCCAAAATGTGATTTATTTTAAGCAGTTGCCCGCCTGGCAGTCAGCATTATGGGAACAGTGCTAAGACTGGTTGACCCAATGTCATTATGATGTGACTCGGGGGAGATGTTATATTTGTGTTGAGTCTTCAGTTTATCTCTGTGTGGCAGCACATAAACATGGCCAGAGTGCTGATGACCAATAAAGTGTTGAAACGGGGTGTTAAACCTAATGTTAAATCTTTTTTTAAGTTCGTTTGAAAAAAACGTTTTAAACGTATGGTTTAACGCCTACTTCTACACAATTTTGGTCACATTGCCGGCTGAGCACTCTGGACATGTTAACGTGCTGCCACACAGAGATAAACGGAGAACTCACACGAATATCTCACCTAGGCATATTAAACTGACACCGGGCCAACCAGTCTTAGCACTATTCCCATGATGCCGAGCGCCAGGCGGGCAGCTGCAAAAAAATCGATTATTACGACTCAGGTTTGTCTCGGTGTGGGAATAGAACCTGCCACCTCCCGGTTACAAGGCGGAAGCTCAACCAAGTGCTCCAACAAAGCCGGTTTTTTTAAGTTCAAAGACAGAAGAACATCGCATTCTCCCCTTACCAGCTCTCAGGCATAACCAATGATAAATTGAGCAAATTTTACATAGCGCCACATCCACTAAATGTGCACAAAGCGCTTAACAAGGGGTCCCCAGCCAACATCACTACAGAGCACGCCGCTTTCTCGGTGGAAGTATATTTTATTTCCACCAGGCACAACACTGCTGTTAAGGGCCGCATACTCATTTACACCTGAGTGGAGTGAGAAAAATAGTAAAGAGCCTTTCCCAAGGAAAAAAGCTGTGCACCATTGCTGGAATCCAGCTCACTACCTCATGATTACAGGCCAAAGAGTCTACCTCTTAACTTTCAGCATTATGGGGACTGTGACGATATCATGGGACCAGGTGAGATATTCATGTTAAGTCCTCTGTTTATCCCTGTGTGGCAGCACATTAACAGGTCCAGAGCGCTAAAAAAAAACATGTTTAAACATTATGGTTTAACGCCTGCTTCTACACAGTTAAGGTCACATCACCAGGGGAGCACTCTGGACATGTCAACATGCTGCCAAACAGAGATAAACAGAGGGCTCAAACGAATATCTCACCCAGTCACATTATGCTGACACCGGGCCAACCAGTGTTAGTACTGTTCCCATAATGCAGAGCACAAGGCGGGCAGCTGCTAAAAACCGATTTTTACGACTTAGGTATGTTGGGTGTGGGAATCGAACCTGCCATCCACCTGTTAGGAGGCGGACCCAGAGCACTCATTCCACTAGTGAAATTACCTACTACATATAAGGTGTTGAAATAGGGCGTTAAACCTCATGTTAAACAGACTTTTTGCAGTTAAAAAAACATTGTTTAAGGTGTGAAAAGATCTTTGAGAAAATATATAAATGCAGAAGCTGTCAGCTATTTCAACAAACTCCATTTACAAGTTTCTC
This sequence comes from Scyllaea pelagica, assembly GCA_031833965.1. Classification (NCBI taxonomy): domain Eukaryota; kingdom Metazoa; phylum Mollusca; class Gastropoda; order Nudibranchia; family Scyllaeidae; genus Scyllaea; species Scyllaea pelagica. Next base: position 1,951 of record JAUEKY010143228.1, read on the forward strand.
TTCATGATCAACACACAACAATTGTGATTTTTGCCCATCAAGTGAAGCACTGATTCACAAATTTCTTCAATTATGTCCCCAAACAATTAAAATCACAACAAAATAATCTTGTAAGAGAAAGCATATACGGTGAAAAATAAAATAGAAAATGCACTGAAAAGGAAAAAAAGAAGAAAAAGAAACTCACACTGAAACAAATGAGTGTTGGAAGTGAAATAGGCACGACAATTTATCAACAACGCAGGGAAAGCAATAATATCATACAAGGAAAAATGATCACAAATAGACAAATCAGTTTTGATTTTCTGTGGAATGTTTTAAGAGTTGGGCCACTCCTCTACTTGACTTGCTCTCTTAAAGTCTGGCAGACAAACATTTTTAATTGCCCTGCATTCCATACAGCATTGAAATTAGAATGACTTTGTTAGGTTGTCTGAGGGATTAGATAGTAGCGGATAAAGTAAAGCAGACTGGTAAAACTTACAAGAAGAAGCATTGTTTTGTGCCCGATCCTTAGATTTTCAGTGAAATCTGCTGGCAATCATTTCTATAAAAAAAAGCCAGTGAGTATGTTCCCTTACGCCGCAGACAGAAACATGACAAAATTGGATGGAAACTGAGGAATTAATAGATTCTTTAGCTACTTGCTAATGCAATGTGCAACTGGTCATGTCGATCTGTTCACTACTCAATAACGCACACTGTGGGAATGTTTTGAGGCATGTTTTTGCCACAAACACATCTTTTTCTCAGACAGTATGTTCAATCATATTTGTCATTCTATGTTGTATAATATGTCTCTCCTAGTCTGATTATGATATCAAGTTTGCCTTGTTTCCTCACCCTACCCTCTCATTTATAACAACACTAAAATCAAAGCCCCTAGTCTTTTTGAATAGAAATACAAGTTTACCTCAGAATAGTGAGAGAGCTTAGACTAAATCAGTCACTCTATTCATAAAAGGAATGCAAATATGAGCACAAATGAATAAATAGGTGAAATACATAGATAAAAGTTATGAAAAATGTGATCATTTAGAAAATGAACCAAAGAGACTAAACACAAAATAACCAAAAGATTGACAATAAATGACAAAAGCAAATCAGGCACAGAATAAATCAAATAAGTTCTGTACAATGGACTGCTGGAAATATAAAAGAAACTGGTCTGTGTTTTACTGTTGTACTGGTAAAATTAATCCCAAACTCAGTGGTAAGCATATAGGAACCAGGAATATAGTACTGTGTTTTAATGGTACTGGTAAAGGGAGCCTTGTACGGTTGAAATAATAGGCCTGGAAAAATATTTTCCTGTCTTTCACGGGTAAAGTCAGTCCCTGATTCAAGCTCTGTGTAGTGATATCATCATCAGTCCTATGTTCTTGAGAAAAAATGAACTGCTAATTCATCTCTCAATGTAGAGGAACATAATAAAAGAGACATCTTGCAGCTTGGCAGCCATTGCTTTCCATGTTGCTTGTCGTCTTTTTGGCTGATGTAAACAGACGACATCATTACCCGCTTCCAGTTGGGTGGAATAGAGGGCAAGACAGCTGAAGGGTTTTTAATGTGCACCATAAAATCTGCACCAGATATGGCAGAGCAAAGAATGTACGTAGACAAAGAGTACAGGTGAAATGATAAACTGAAATATAACACTGAATTAACATAAATGAATAGATAAAGCATAAAGCAAAAGATGAAAATAATATATCGATTGCAAACATTTCATATTGACTGCAAACTGTGGGTTGTGATCCCTAGAAAAAATATGTTGGTTGTTTTTTTTGTTGAGTTTTTTTTTTTTTTGTATGACTTGTTTTGATTCTTAAATGGAATATCTTAAAAGAAATTAAATTCATATGGATGTTCCAAAGTTCATTTCCTGTTGGAGTAAAATGTAAAAACAGAAGGTAATGAATAAATTATAGCACTCTTTACAATGGCTTCACATGGAGAAAAGAAAACATTGACACAAAAATATTCATGACTTCAAAAGAATTATTCACAGCAGCAAATAAAAGAAACAACATCAAAGTCTAAAATTAAAAGACAACTGTTAAAATTTTCCTCTTCAACAAAGTTAAGTATGACACACACTAAGAACTAACAAGCTTTCAAGAGCATTGATCAGCTATTAAAAATGACAATTTTGGAAATAAAATACACTCAAACAGCTTAGCAAATGCTGTTGACAACACTGTACAAAACAAATTGGATGAACTTTACTTTATTCAATTCTATGCTTACTATATCCTAACAGTAAGCTGATATTGAAAATCACATTTGTCATTGGACAAACAGGTCGGAGGAAAAGCTATAGGACAAAGCTGTAAACACATCATGTGCATGCAGGAGTGATCACTTTATATGCATTCTTAACGCTTCACTTTATGTCAAATCTTTAGATAGGTAAGAACGTAAATTCATTCATAGGCAGAGTTCTTTTCAACCAATTACTATGAGCGTATAGTGCACCCATCTATGACCTGAAACATCACAAACTCTTCCCTTGAAATTTTCAAATAGAGCCGTGTCAAAATGTTAGTCAGCTGAAGGCTGATGAATAGAAACTTAAGTCGTCTATCATCCTTTTATAGTAGATGATATCGTTAACCTTGAAACACAAGCATCTGTCACTGTTAAAATAAACATCATTAAAAGTCAATACATTAGAGACCTTCTTACAGAAGTTATCCACTTCTAAAGGCCGTAATCAAAAAATGTCAAGACATGTCATCATTTCATGTCAATATCCAGTACCCTTTTACCATTACAGTGTAGAGCATTTATTGAGACAGAATTTCTCTGGATCATTCCATTAAGCCAAGCAGGTGATCAGCTCACTGTGACCTTTTGGTGGTAGTGGTAGGATTTCAATTTTACCGTGACAGCGGCCTTGCGGCCTACTCTTTTCAATTTCCAACTGCCAAGGGTTCTTTAACATACCCAACGTGCACACGGGACCTCCGGGTTTATCGTTCATCTCCCATAGGGTTAGGCTCTGCTGTTGGGATCAGAGGAGTGGCAAACAGGGTTTTTGTTCCCCAGATGGACTCGAACCCGCTTCACTTCATTTTCAGCCTCAGAGCCATAACCACTGAGCCACCGTGTCCCCTGTCAAGACACACCAATGCAGCCTAACTTTCACAGCTAGAATAATTCCATATTTGTAGGAGCTCCTGGTTTTCTTTACAAAGAAACTATCAAAATAGGAAAGAAATAGAGCAAATATGCTTGTGAGGGTGAGCTCCTGGTTAGCTGCAGGGCTGTCAAAAAAATTTGACGTCTTTTTAAAGGATGATATTTCACACTCTTAACAGTCAGATCACATGCAACAGACATCAGCATTGAAAAGCCGCACAAACCTTTGCTCTGGGCAGATTAGACATTGCTGAATTCACTACAGAAATTCAGTACACTGAATGATAACAAGACGTGGCAGCTGATGACCTCACCTGCTATTTGACTAAGCTTCTATTTTATCTGCAAGGGACGCGTGGCTCAGGCGTCATAGCTCTGGCACTGAAACGAAGTGACACAGGTTTGAGTCTGTCTGGCGACAAAAATCACACACTAAAACCCAAAGAAAAACCCCGTATACCACTCCTCTGATCCCTGCAACATTGTTAAGTGGGATCTAGAGTTAAGTCCTATCGGAGACGGACGATAATTTCAGAGGTACCGTGTACGTGATGCGCATATTAAAGAACCCTTGACCGTTGGAAACCGACACCTGTAGGGAGTTTCAACAAACAGAGGGCCCTGATTCAGTAATAGATAGGTTGCCATACTGTCTAGTATTTGGTACATTTAAAAAGTTGCTGTTGTTGATTGAAGCTGCTGACAAGGGGTACGAGGGCAAATTAATTCCTGAGTATAGTATGGAGACCTAGCATCATAGCATACAAGGGTAATTTTGCAGTCAATATGCACTCAAATTGGGAGGCAGAGTAAGTTTTACCTTGTCATTCTCTGTATTGTTAGACGTGCATGCATACCGATCACTGACACTATGTACTTTGATCACCAGCATTTTTTTCAAAAACATTTTCCCACAATATTGGATTGAAATCATTCATTTGGATTGCAATATGATTGATTTGTTGTTGAAAAGGTATACTATTGTTCTTTTAATTGTGTTGATTATATCAGGCATTGATGTGCTGGCTAAATGAAATAGAAATGATAAATAATAGTTGTAAGTTTACCTGGGGTCTCAAAGGAGAAGGAGCAGCCATATTGAATTCAGGTCTTCTAAAATCTACAAATTAGATAGACTAGATCTAAATGATCTCATTTTATAAGTTACATCTCACAACAAACCAAAAGATCGTTCACTGCCGAGACTTACTCTAAACCCTATCTTGTTCTCAACTTTTCCTTTTTTTTTAAATATACACTTTTTCATAATATTATGCTTTGTCTCTTTCTGCAACTGCATTTCCAAATAACCTTGTGTATTTCTTATATTATGCATAAGTTTTGTTTCTCACTGCTACTGTATTTGCAACTAACCTATTGCATTTCTTTTATCATGAATAAGCTGTGTCTCAAAAAGCAACTGTATTTATACCTAACCCATTGTGTTTTTGTTTTGTTATCAGATCCCCTGTGTACCGCTCAATAGCAGTGTAAGGACCTGATATAATGCTTGACACCAGAATGTGTTAAAAAGTATAACACAATCTGATATCAAACACAAGTCAGGAAAAACTCTGAGCCAAGAGATTAAGAAAAGCAGGTAGCTAGCCCACTGTGCCCACTCTTGAATGACTCAAAGAAATTGCACATTGAGGTGTACATCAAAGGAGGTCAAACAAATTTTAATGAGGTCTGAATTAGACTTGCAGCCTTATCTACATAGATACACTGCTTAGCCACTACAGGCACCCATTATATTTCTTATAATATCATTTTTGTTCAGAATCACATTGCTTCATCCCCAAGCTGTAACACACACAATGTTAGCACAGTGACAATCACACACACGGCTTCAAATGTAACACAGCGTTTGGCGTCAAGCCACTATCCTCCAAGGTCATGTTGTTGTTCTTGTGGATCTTATGAGGGAATGTGGACACGATGTCATAGGGCACTTTGGGCCGCCGCTGCATGTCTAGGTATGCACGTAAATTACCAACAGTCTCTTTAAACTTCATTTTGACAATGAAAGTGTGATCCCCGTTTTCAGACACGACACGAAGGGTGGTGACGTCTTTGTGGCCTGTGTATGATTTTGGCCGGTTTCCCAGAGTTGTGTCCTCTGACGAGACCTTGGCAACACTCTCGGACATTTCTTTGGTGACATCAGTGGAGATGAGTGTGATGTTGGATTTTGGCCGACCTTGACCTTTTCCGTCGTCGGAATCAGATTTACCCGTTAGAAGGTTTGCGATGGAATCTCTAATATCGATGACTTTACTGTCTTTGACGACAGACTTGGGAAGTTTCCTCAGAAACTGGGATTGTGTGGTTTTGCCTCCGTGAAACTCTGATGTGGTTGTGGTAGTGTTGGGCATTTCTGTATGGAAAGAATAGAAAATTGGAATAAGAACTGACATGCAGAAGCTGAAACTAGAATGAACAAAATTGGTTGAATTCACCTGGGATAGTGGTATGGATTTCAAAATAAGTTTTGATTATTTTTTTTCAAGCAATAAAGTTCACATTGGTAGTCAAGTTGTCGAAAAGCTCAAAGGATTGATAAGTTTTATTTTTTATATTGATATTTCAATCTTCATCGCGCTTTTAGAAGAAGAAAAAGAACTCCTGAAATTCTGTAAACCCAAAACGGCTGTGCTTTTGAGGTTTTTTTTGTGTAGACGCCATAATCACATGGGCCAATGCTGCAATACCATTGACTCCTTTTATGAATAAGCAGGAAATCTCTCCTGGGTCCACATAATGTGTGTAACTGCAAACCCAAACAAACCAAACAAAACCCACGCTTACTTATCCACTCCTGTTGTGCTTACTTATCTACTCCTGTTGTTCATATTATTATATAAACCGCCCAACAGAATTGTTTGCAGTGTGTAACAAGTACATTTGGGGCTCAGCGCAGTTGTAATACTGAGTACTGTAAGTACTGATTGTGCAGCCTAGCCAACACGGGTTAAAGCCAGCCCTATAACACTTGGACATTTTCTTAGGTCTGGGCTTGAATGGCTTTACTAAAAATATCTTCAATATCTTTATGGCAATCTAGTAAAAGATTACTTCAGCCTAGTAGGGCTTCAAAATGTTTCTTGAATTCCTACCTGCGTAGATCTCATTAAATTTGACATTGTTAAGTGCCCTGAGCTGAAAAGGATAGAGCACTCAACAAATACAATTATTATTATCATTATCATAATTATTATTATTATTATCATTATTATCATTATTATTATTATTATTATTATTATTATTATTATCATTATTATTATTATTACTATTATATTATTATTGTAATTATGCTTATTGTTGTTATTTTTGTTGGTCTTGTTGATGCTATTATTGCATGCTTGTTATTTACCAGAGTTGCCGTCGATCTTATCATCCTGTTTTTATTTCTCTATCAGGCCAGTCAGTAGCCTATAGCAGTATGTATAAGCCTTGTTTGTGTGAAGAGCTTAGTCGTCTGCACGCTCGTCTTGTGACCAGGAGGTCTCAAGTTCGATTTATACGGCCTCTTCATAGTCCACTTCATAGTACACTTCACTTCATTGTCATCCTCCCACTCAACACAGGGGAAAATGAGTATCAGCCCAGTATTTCGAAGCTATTCATCTTGAATTAGTCCAATGTCACAGCGCTGCGGGGCCGCTTCACTTCGTATTTTGACAACTGATCCACGAGCCGTGTTATCATATTATATCCTTTACACTGTCGCAAATTAATAGGATATCACCAGTTGAAATAGAAGCTGAGGGCGCTCTTTTTTTATCAATTATTGTCCCTTGTATGTAAGATTATGTTTGTAAATGGAAGCAATGATTGATTCTAACCACAAGAAAAAGATACAGTCATACACAATGTCTGTTGCGGGGGTATCTTGTGACTGTATAGCCGGCGATAACGGTTGTGTTATATTGTTATCTGATAATTAGCCACGGTCAGCATAATTCAGGGGTGGGGTGCAGGGGGAAAGGGAAATAACTCGTTCAATGATTGTCCCGGCTGCTCAAAATCATGGAGTAGAACTTTCTTATCTCCCGTGGAACAATACCCGATAAGAGTTAATCACTCAGAATGACATGATACAAATTATTCTTTCCTGTCTCCAATTTTTTTTTCTAGAATGTGTCAGAAAAGGTAAACTAAGCAGAGTAGCTTGAAACAAAGGTTCAGAGTTCTCATTGTCTTGTCATGTTTTTTTGTTTGTTTTTTTTGGGGGGTTTTTGTTTTTTTGCAACACTATACTTCTCTCTATCCCCCTCCCTCCCTTCCCCTCCCCCTTTCCTTATCTCGTCCATTTCTGTGTGATCTTTTCTTTGTGCATTGATTCATTTATGTACATTTAAACCTCGTTATACCGCCCTCGTTCTACCTCCATTCCCGTATACCGCCTGAGGTCTGGTTTGGTTATTGTAATATTAAAAAAAAAACACATCAGGAATAGCTTTCGCTATAGCGCCCAGTGGGGCCCCGTGGTTGGCGGTATATTGAGGTTTCAGTCTTTATATTATATTTCCAGTTCATCTTTGTATTATCTCTTCATCCATCTTGCCATATGGCAGCTATATATTCTGATTTTGAAACAGCATATTATAAAGTTAATAATCGTATCATATCAAACATGTGAAGAGTCTTATTTTCTATAAGGAGAGGTTCCAAAACATGTTTAGGTAGTCAGGAGTCATGTATGCACTCGCGAGTTTATGGCATTTTTTTTTACTTGGTAATTCTTTGCAGCCTTCTTACTCTTTTTCCATTCTAATGAACACTGGCAGCTTTTGCTTTACATTAATCCTACTCCTGCTACCACAAACACCACCACCACCACCACCACCACCACCACCACTACTACTGCTACACCTACTACTACAACCACTACTACTACTACTACTACTACTACTACTACTACTACTACTACTACTACTACTACTACTACT
>JAUEKY010143339.1:0-10047 GCA_031833965.1 Scyllaea pelagica
CCCCCCCCCCCCCCCCCCCCCCCCCATCCATTCAACACCTTTTTCTCTTCTTCCCGTCTTGGTCCCCCTTTTCTTTTTCACTCCCACCCCTTTCCTTTTTTTCCACCTTCATCACCAGCCCCTCCCAGTCCCATCTGTTGTTCTTCACCTTCTCTTCCCCCTTTTCTTCTTCATTTCACCCCCTCCCCTTTTTTTTTTTCTCTAGTTCAGTGCCCCTCCCTCCACCTTACCTTATTCTTTTTCACACTTAAACTTCTTCTTTTTCCTATATCCTAACTTCCTTTCTATTCCCTGCAGAGTTTTTCTAAAAATCACTCCTTTTTCAAAGTTTCAAGTTGGCAGCTATGGTTTTCACTGAAGCTTACCCACAAATTTGTGTGTTGAGAAAGAGTTTAAGATTATGTCTGTTTATGTGTGCATTGTGTGTGTGTGTGTGTGTGTGTGTGTGTGTGTGTGTGTGTGTGTGTGAGGGAGAGAGAAGAGAGGGGAGGGTATTGACTGTATTGTAGTAAGATCCTATTCTGGATGGATAATTTGGCTGCGATAGTAGCACAGTTTGACACCAGGAGTAGGCATTTTTCATTGAAAATAAGCAAAATCTGCCTTAAATCAATTGGAAAATAGCACAAAACAAATTTTAATTCAGGTAAGGTTAGTGAGTCTACAACTGCATTGGGAATTCCTGAATTGAGATGTTCCTGCTTTCAGTTTAGGATTTCTTTGCGTTGAATGAATGTATGTTTGATTTCATTTTGTCATGTCTTGTTACTTTGTATTGTCTTTGCCATCATATGATGAAAGCAGATGACTTCTTTCCATGAGGGACACTAGGTATTTCAGAAGAATTAGAGGGGTACTTTCACCGTAGTTAAAAGTATTTGGTACTATTCATAACTGTTCCTTGGTGCTTATACAAAGTTCTTAACTTTTGTGATATGGTGTATTAACATGTATTCATCAACACCACTTCCCAATTAACCATTAACAGTCACACACTTAGAATGGTGGACACTGTCCAGCTTTGTTGAGGTTTACAATGAGCTTCTAAGCTGTCTGCTGAGGCATCATTCACATTAAGTTAATTAAGCATTCATTTGAATATTGGAAAAGCCTGAAGAAAAGAACTTTAAAGGATAATTTCAAGGTTGCATGGAATTGCATTCAGTTAAATTTCAGTCATTCATGCCATGTTTTGAGGGGGGGAAATATTAAAGGGCAAAATATTTTGGCTTTGACTCTTTTAAGTATTAAGCCTTTAATGGTAAGTAGAAAGTTCAGGTCTGCCAACAGTCCCTTTAATAACAGGACCGTCCCATTTTTTTTACTTTTATGAATTTGAATAAATCAATTTTAAAAAAGGGGGGAGGGGGGACACAATGGCTCAGTGGTCATGGCTCTGGCACTGAAAAAGAAGTGACGCAGGTTCGAGTCCACCTTCGGCAAAAATCAGTGGTTTTTATCGCTAAAACCCAAGAAAAACCCCATATGCCACTCCCCTGGTCCCTACAACATCGGTAGGTGGGATCTAGAGCCTAGTCCTATCGGAGACGGATGATAAACCCGGAGGTCCAGATTGAACGTTGCGCACGTGAAAGATCCCTTGGCAGTCGGAAATTGAAAAGTGTAGGCTGCTGACCGGGCAAAATTGAAATCCTACCACTACCACTAAAAGGTCAGAGTGGGCTGATACCTACTTGGCTTGATGGCATGATCCAGAGAAATTCCTTCTCAAGTAGAGACGGCCCTACACTGTAATGATAAATGGGTACTTGATAATAATGAAATGATCAATTTAAAAAAAAAAAGATTCAAAAGCATGGAAATTTGCTTGGTAAGAAGCGTTCGCATGTTTCATGTCAATTTCAGTTTCGGAGATGACCTAGGTTACTTACCCTATTCTTGCAGACTCTGAAGGTAAATGGCCACAAAACGTGTCATTTGTATGTGTTGTCTGCCACTGCTACTCAACATATATTTTTTTAAACATGTTGTGCCTATATAAATGTGTTTAAGGTGGCATGGAGACTGTGCGACAGCGCACGCGGGTGCATGTGTGTTTGTGTGTATCTGTGTGTGCATGAGAGAGAGTGGTGTGTGTGTGAGAGAGAGAGAGAGAAATACTAACACTGTAATATGCCTTATTGAACTTTGAGTGGCTAGAGAGGAAGAATGCTACAATAACAAATAGTTGTTGTTTTTCTTGTGGTTGAACTTAAGTGGACCTCAGATCGTGCTATTGTAGTAACCGTGTAATATGTAGTCTGTGTCACCCATGTCACTTGGTGTGTTTATTTTTAGGAGAAAAACCGACGCACATGCGTGAGCAGGACGCAGGGATGTGAATGTTTCCAATTTAATAGGATTTTGTAATTTTTGGTTAACTCAATAATTTGAGATTGTGTCGCACCTTTGCCTCAATTCATTTGGTCCAATTGTTGCTTCTGTTTTAGATAAAACATTTTATGAGTTCTTCACAAGACAGGCATCTTCCCTTTCCTCGTTATACTCTTGCAGTATCTAATCTATTAATGCTAAAGGCAAAAATAAAACAATTTCTGTGATGCTCACATACAAATACAACTACCCCAGCCCTGTCATGATCCCCACTGTTCACGGGTCCCACTCTCCGACTGAGGAACAGACGAGTATTGACAATCTGGCTACGCAGCGTATCTTTGTAGATATGGCTGCAAGTCCAATGTCAGGCTACTTTAAAATTTGTTTGACCTTCCTAGATATACTCAATATGTAATTTCTTAGAGTCATTCAAGCGTAGGCATAGTGACTTTTGTTCGATATCAGATTGGGTTTGTACTTTTTGCCGCATTCTGGTGTCAAACATTAAGTTGGGTTCTACACTGGCTTCGGTCGGTACCAAAGGGAGTCTGAGAACAAACAAGCACAGTGGGCTAGCCACCTGCTTGTCTTAATCTCTTGGCTCAGGGTTTTCCTGACTTATGTTTTGGTATTAGAATGGGTTTGTACTTTTTGACACATTCTTTTTTCAAACATTATGTCGGGACCCTACACTGCCCATTGGGCAGTACAACAGGGTATCTGATAACAAAACAAAAACTTTCATTATCTTTCTGTTTACCAGCAAAACACTTATCAGTTCCTCTCTCTGTTCTCTTGTTACTGAGCAGACTTGAGTTGACTTATAAAAGGAATGTGTTAACTTCAAAGATTGTTGTTTAGTGCTCTGTCCCAACTGTCACAAGTGCTAATTCACAAAGGGAGGAGAAAAAAAAAACAAAGGGAAGAAGCTCTGGTAAACCAAGGTAAATGACACTTACAATGGCTCTTAACATCAAATAATTATCCTTGTTTTATGCAAGTAGTTAAAATAAAATTAAACTCCTCCTACCAAAATTGTAATTCTGTAACCATAATTCCACAACTAACAAAGTGATTGTGCAATCGACTGACATGGAATATCTAATAGTGGTGGAAGATTATTTTAACATACAATGGAAATGAAAGGCTAACATTGAAAATGAAATTGTTTTCCGTTGTGACAAGATTTATAGCTGCTATGGAACTTTTAAATTCTTTTTGGTTGCAGAATATATTCAAATATATACATCAAAGAAGAAGTAACAGTAAAATTTGAAATTGGCAATATGATTATCATATAAGTTATCATAGAATAGATCAAATTTGCTAAATTAGAAGCACATTTAAGGGGGCATGCTACTGAGAAAAGCTATTTTCCTTAATTCTTATCTTAGGACAATACCCTTTGGATATGTCATACATAGGAACTCAAAACTGAGTTAAGTGAAAAAAAAAAGTGGAAATTGAAAATAAACTAACTCTACAAAAATCTTAAAATTTTCAAAAATTGAAAATATTTCCTTGTTTTGGAAATGTGTATACCTAGTTTAGATATTTATCGAGGTACTCAACTAGGTTAAACAAAGAAAAATACTTTCTTTCTGTTTCAAATTTTTACATTTTTTTTCTCCAAATTTTAACTTCCAACCTCCGTAAAACAAAAACTAAGAGCCACAAAAAGGTGGCACCTAGTTAAGTACTTCCCAAATGATCTGATTATGTGCATTACAAGTTAGGTGCTTTGAAGTCAATTACTTTCTTAAATTTTGAGAATATTGTGATGTAAGGTGCGCTAAATTTTACATTCCGAGAAAAACAGCACTTAAGTTTCTAGAAGTCACTAAAACCTGTTAGTTGTTGTGCTTCAGGACCATTTTGATATATCTAGTTTCAAAACGCTTTGAAATTGATACAGATTGTTAACTACAATATTGATAAACTTGTTTTGTTTTGTTATCAGGTTCCCTGTTGTACCGACCAACATAAAGTTTGACACCAGAATGTGTAAAAAAGTATAAACCCAGTCTGATATCAAACAAAAGTCAGGAAAAACTCTGAGCCAAGAGATTAAGACAAGCAGTTGGCTAGCCCACTGTGCCCACCCTTGAATGACTCAAAGAATATAGGTACACATTGAGGTGTACATCTGGGGAGGCCAAACAAATCTTAATATAGCCTGAGATTGGACTTGCAGCCTTATCTATACAAAGGCAAATGTATGTCAGTTACTGCCTTTTATTCTAAAACGGCAGCTTTGACCCCTGACCTTAAGTTGGCATGCAAGACAGATTATTTTTTAATTGATTTTTTTCCATCATTCTTCTATTGATAAAAGCTTGAGAAGGTCTATATAAATTGGTATTTCTAATACAGCTTTATGCTCAATGACTTACTGGTAAAGCCATTTTATGAAATATGAGTAAAGCCATTTATTGAATATGTAAAATAAATAAATAATATTCCTCTTATTATTTCCCCCCCCCCCCCTCCCCCGTGGCTACCAAAGTTGGGTCCTTGCAAAAGGCTCTTTACTCACATTTCCACTAAGCTCAGGTGTAAATGAGTACCTGGCTGTTTGTAGCGTTATCTTTGTCCGGAAAAAAAGTACTAGCACCTAGCAGACTGTTTGTCTTGTCCTATTTGTCTCATGATGCTGTTGGCTGGGGATCCCTTGTAAAGCGCTTTGAGCACATTTAATGGATATATTGTGCTATATTCGCCTGTAGTGGCTGAGCAGCATATCTTTGTAGATAAAGCTGCAAGTCCAATCTCAGGCTACATTAAAACTTGTTTGACCTCCTTAGATATACACCTCAATGTGTATAATCTTTGAGTCATTCAAGCCACCTGTTTGTCTTGATCTCTTGGCTCAGAGTTTTTCCTGACTTTTGTTTAATATCAGATAGTGTTTATACTTTTTGACACATTCTGGTGTTCAACATTATGTCAGGGCCCTACGCTGCTTTTGAGCGTTATATAGGGTATCTGATTACAAAACAATTGTACTATATAAATACACTTATTTATGTATCCCTCATTAACATCATCCCAACCATCAAGATAAACAAATATCGGTGAAACAAGATTGTGGTAAATTTAAATGTCCTGGGACTAGGGACTGACACGATGGCAGAAATCCACAACTCAGAAGACAGTTGGCAGCTGCTTTAAATATTCAGAAGCAGCGTTACATAATACCAAAACCAGGCTACTAGAAGCTGTAAAACGTGAAGATAAAAATAGAGAGGGAGTGTAGGTTTTTGTTTTGTTTTGTTATCAGTTTCCCTTTTGTACTGCCCAATGGGCAGTATATGGACCCGACATAATGTTTGACACCAGAATGTGTCAAAAAGTACAAACCCAATCTGACATCAAACAAAAGTCAGGAAAAACTGAACCAAGATATTAAGACAAGCAGGTGGCTAGCCCACTGTGCCTACTCTTGAATGACTCAAAGAAAATGCACATTGAGGTGTATATCTAGGGAGGTCAAACAAATTTCGATGAAGCCTGAGATTAGATTTGCAGCCTTAACTACAAAGATACACTGCTTAGCCACTACTAGCAAATTAAGTACCTACAACAAAGGAATCAAGGACATTTCGGGTTACCCCTTTATCAACAAACTACAAACTAGCAAGACAAAATGCATAAAACGTTAAAGGGATAATAAGTAAGGTAGTGGAGAGAATGGCTGGATGTTGTTCATTTACTCCTGTCGTGTTTTATGTGTTTAGGTTATTGAAGAAGAGGTAACCCAAAACATCCTTTGTTATCTTACTGTGTCTATTTTTGAAGCTTATCTATGAATGTGTAATGACATGCAAATTAAAGTGAAAATCCAAAATGAAACCCAACACCTAAAAGTGGAATGGTTAGTCGTTTTGATTGATGAAGAGTTAAGGGTGAGAAGCCGTGCAAGGCAAAAGGGGTGTGACATTGACCAAAAGATTTAAATGAATTCAGCAGGTGCTAATCCAATCCAAGCTGTTAGCCTAGGGAAGAACCTGGAAAAAAATAAGCTGTGTTAAGACTTTAAGGAAAGCATGTGATTAGCCTACTGTGACTGTGCCCTGTCTCGAAAAGGCAGATAAAGAGTGGTAATAATACAACGCTTATTGCTTATTGGCTGACTGTAGAGGGGGATATAACTCTCATTCAGTTGAAGTTCACCAGGAGTCAAATTCATGTCAGTCAGTTAGTGCTAAACCAACGTCCGTTCAGGAATTCTCTGTTTGTTTGCCTTTCAGTGGGCACTGCTCATCAACTAGGAATTTCCTAACCGATTGACATGAATACGGGCCCAGATCGGGTGAGCAAATTGACAGAGTCTCTCAATTTTCATAGTTTATTTTATATTTTATAATTTCTTCTTTATTTTCTTTGTCATGTGCGTGTCAAAACCTGAATTCTGAGTCAAGAGCCCCCGGCACCCAAATACTGTTATCATCATGCCAAGATATGCCTCCAAGTACTGCCTCGTTTCCTGTTATTTGTGTGATTGTGAGTCAGGTGAAAAACAAAAACATTTAAAAAACAACCACAGACTAAGAATCATCTATAAAATGAAAATTTACGACAAAAAAAGTAAATCGATGTGAACTCATCTAATACAAAACGTTACCAAAATTCAACTAATGAACAAATCTCATTCCAACTCTTTCCATCAGAAATTATGATTGAGTCTTCCCCTTGTTATTTACGACTCAATGTGTGTCAGTTTTCCTAACCAATCTGACATGATAAGATACTTAAGCCCGCAACTTTATGAAATGGACATCTCAAGCTAAGCAATACAGACAGAAACAGGTACATATGAACCCTGCATCCTTTGGCCAAATCTCACCTTCCCACCATCTCTTTCCATTTACATCCCTCATTTACATTCTGTGTATCGACATCTCTAAGTTAAAATTGAAAAACATATTTAATATTTCTGAAAATCTTTGAATGTTTTTTTTCCATAAAATATAACATTACACACAATACATCCAGTCGTGAGAGTGTCTTGACAAGCCATGAAATGAGAAATCCATTATAAATATCTCTACTTTTTCCTGGTGCAATAATTAAACAATGGATCTATATCATTTTTTTCATCTCCTTCTCTAAACTTCAATCTGACATGATAAGATACTTATGCCCGAAATGTTTCATGAAAAGGACATCTTGAACTGAGGGCTTTCGGATCAACAGACATAGCTCTGAGAAAATCAAAATCACATTTGAAACTGAGAGCTAACATGTTTTATCTTTGCATAGGTCAATCCATTCAGTCCTTACATACAAGCCTTTATGATAACGTCTATGAATTAACATTTTATGGAAAGATCATCTTGGATTGAAAGTCTTGCGATCCACAGACATAGCTCTGAGAAAATCACATTTGAAGTTGAGAGCTTTTTTGGTGTGTTTTTTGTTTGCTTGTTTGTTTGTTTTTTACACTGGTCAACCAATTCACCTCTTATATGCGAGTTTCTTTGAAAACATCTATGAGTCAAGGCTAAATGTGATCTTATCAAAAGATAAGGTTATTATCCTTTAACTGGTATGTGTATATGTGTGTGTTTAAACCTGCTTCCCAAGGAATTAATTAAAGGTCATTAAGGTTTCAACTATGATGAGTAAGAATAAAGGTTGACAAATTGATACCTGTCCTGACACATGATTTTTTTAATTGAAAGCTATCAAAATATCTTTTTTTCTGTTAGTGTAATCATCTCCCTAAAGTTATACTGTAACCTGACAATTGAAAAAAAAAATGTAACACTATTCATTGTCCTTGCCTGTTTCATTTTTATATTATAATATGGCACCATGTGAACACTCAAATCATATGTGATTGTCTTCGGCAACGTAAAATCTGGTTAGGAAAACTGACACACATTGTGTAACAAATAACACCTTAGTCTGTTTGTAAAGGCGATATTGGAAACACAGCCACCTACGCTTTCTTCTAAGCCAAAGCCTTAATTCCGCCATAGCCACAGATTAAACCACTGATAGAAAGAGTTAAAACTAAGAATACAACTATACACAAATAAATAAGAAGCTGTGTTTGTTGGTGAGAGTGCAAGTGAAATCAAAATGTACATAAAGTGAGAAAAATAAACCCAAATACACAATAACTGAAATCAACCAAGCAGCAAATCATAAATGCAAATAAAAGCTATTTGCAAACCAGCTCCATTTCAAAGTCTACATTTATTACGTTCAGGAATATTGAAATTACCCGGTCTGGACTTTGTTTATGTGAGATTTCCTCCGGCTGATTTCGCTAGAGAAGAAAAGCAAATTCATACATAACACAGCACGACAATAACATCAGCAAAGATGCATCAAATTTGTAGGAATACAAGTAAATTTGTAGGACATCACAACTGTTTGTTTTCTCAGTACTAGTAGAAGTCAAATGTGGCTGGTACTTCATGACCCGATTTATAGTCAGTCTTTGTTGCTATTTCATCTAGGGGAAAAAATCTCTTTATCGATGCCATTGACTCAATCCCTCAATCTAAAGAGCACCTACCTAAGGACCAGAAAATTTTGGGTTCGATCCTCATATGTATTAAAACCTCAGGTGTAAAACTTAGATATTTATCCACTGTGCCACACAGCCTTCAGCTTGACAGTGTTAGTGCAAAGACGGGGTTGCCCTGATGTCAGCATACTGTGACAAGGTGAGATAGTTGAGTGAGCCATCCTTTTATCTATGAGTGGCCTGCCTAGAGAGATCCATGCAAGAAATTGGTTATTGGTTGCTGGGGGACTGAGGGCACTTGGTTTTATCAGCAGGAAAATCAATATCAAACATGTCAGGGAAAGGAATGATCAAGTTTGATCCTCGAGATTGCAACACATGTACACACAAACACACATGCAAAAAAAACAGACACATACATGTACTGATAACACAAACACACACAAACAATATCACACACACACACATCAACTGACCTCAATTCCTTGTGACATTTCTCGACTAAGGTGCCGGAACGGCTTCTTGTTCTGACGTTGCTGTATTCGGTCTTGAGGCTGTGGGAAGACCAAGAACGAGATATAAAAATACAGGGTTGAGTTACAACTCTGATTTAAGACCGGCTTTTCACATCATCTAGTCTCTTAGAATACGTAAGACAGGTAGAATAGCAACTACAGTAATAGCAGGAATAAAGGAACAGTGATTGAAAAAGACGACCAAAAATAGCTCTAATAATATTAATGAGGATAATAGTGTGGTCTTTTATACAGCATGTCAAGACTTAGCAGCGAGCACGTTTCAATAACAAAATTAATGTATAAGATAAATGGAATCATAAAAAACATGGGGTATAACATGAATTAGTAGATAACAATTTTTAATCACAATGGTAAAAGGAATAAATCGGCTATGGGGACTATCATATCCAGATGAGATATATGTGGCATGATATTTTAGCAAAGTTGTGATCTGTGGATGGCATAAAGTACTTCCACTACTGCTACACTAACATGGCGAAATAGGCATTGAGGTCTGAGATTAAAAAAGAAAAAGAAAGACTCGGTCTGAGATTAAAAAAGAAAAAGATAGACTCGGTCTGAGATTAAAAAAGAAAAAGAAAGACTCGTGAGGAAAAACAGAGGAAACATGTTTACAGGGGGGGGGGAGAGAGAGAGAGAGAGAGAGAGAGAGAGAGAGAGAGAGAGAGAGAGAGAGAGAGAGAGAGAGAG
>JAUEKY010143450.1:0-10047 GCA_031833965.1 Scyllaea pelagica
TATGGTGAATGGAATGTATCAATACGGTACTGGCTTGCAATCACTTAGTGATGTTGATATGGTGAATGGAATGTATCCATATTATGGTACTGGCTTGCAATCACTTAGTAATGTTGATATGGTGAATGGAATGTATCAATACGGTACTGGCTTGCAATCACTTAGTGATGTTGATATGGTGAATGGAATGTATCAATACGGTACTGGCTTGCAATCACTTAGTGATGTTGATATGGTGAATGAAATATATCAATACGGTACTGGCTTGCAATCACTTAGTAACGTTGATATGGTGAATGGAATGTATCCATCATTACTGGCTTGCAATCAGTTAGTAATGTTGATATGGTGAATGGAATGTATCCATATTATGGTACTGGCTTGCAATCACTTCGTAATGTTGATATGGTGAATGGATCAAACCAAAAGGGTACTGACATTTAACCCAGTTGATGTGTTTATAAGGTGAACAGAACATTAATTAAAAGTGGGTATACACTATGTGACAGCTTTCACTGCAAAATGTTTCTTTACACAATTTATCAGATTCATTAAATGAAGCGTCAAGAGCCCTTACAATGTTTTGCATGTTTTCTAGGTTTACAGTATCCATTTCAAGAGCACAAAAATGGCCACCTTAGATTTGACATTATCTTTTCTTTAAATTAAAAAAAGAAAAAAATAGATATAAAAAAAATTCAAAAAGACCACATCAAAACAGTACATTTTGCATTCAAAGCTGACATTGTGAAGGACAAAACATAAGGCGTGAAGCATCCCTCCACCTTAAAAAAACAATACACACTTACAACACAACAAAGGCTATTGCATAATCTACTGGTAGTCAGAGCAGGAACAGAAAGAATCCTAGTCATAAGGCAACTAAATAAAAGGAGTTTATGATGGATTTGTGTGAAATAAAAGTTCGGAAAAGATATAGAAAGACCATATAGATACCTGTATTCATTTTTGGCGCTGTAAATGAGTCTTGGAGAAAAATTGGTGTGAAGATAAAAAAAAGGAGATAAAGATGAAGACATTCCTAAAAGCAGAGATTTGTCTACATTTCCTACAAACCCAGACAGCATTAGGCAATCAGGGGCAAGGGTCATTTAATCAGGACAGCAATCAGGCAAGAAGAAGGCAACGTAGGGCAAGATTTCTTAAGCTTCTTCATATATCATCTAACAACAGAACGAGTTCAATCCCTTCTATAAGTTCTCAGAATAATCAGCAAGAATCTTGTCAAAAGAGATACAGACACAGAGAGAGAGAGAGAGAGAGAGAGAGAGAGAGAGAGAGAGAGAGAGAAACTTACAGTATGGAACTCAGCCAGTCTGTTTTGAGACAATAAACATAAGAGATTCAAACCAAGCAGCTGGTACTTGAATGTAGACTCTGGTAAATCATCCCTATGGAATGGAACACATTGATACGATTTACTTCAGATCACAACATTCTCTCAATTATGAAGAGCAAAAGAAAATTTTGAAATATAGGTTGCCATAGATATGAAATTTCTGGTTGAAATTCATTATTTCATAGAAATAAAAGAATTAATATATGATGATAAAAAACAAAAGCCAAGCAACCCCTCCCCCTGCCTGAAACCAAGCTCATATTGATACTGACAAAACTTCTTTGACAAAGTCTTTTCTAAAATGTTAATAGAGACTTCATATGAAATCATACTTTTTGATAAAATCTACAGTCAGACACATTTTCCGTATTCTCATGGATCACTCACAACTAAGACAATGTCCCAAACACAAACTTCTTTTCTCGAATTCATGTATACCCCGTTTCAAAGATTTGATTTGTGTTTGTTTTCTTATAAGGTTCCCTTTTGTACCACTCAATGGGCAGTGAAGGGACCCAAATTAATGTTGACACCAGAATGAGTCAAAAAGTACAAACCCAATCTGATATCAAACAAAAGTCAAGAAAACTCTGAGCCAAAAGATTAAGACAAGCAGCTGGCTAGTTCACTCTTGGATGACTCAAAGAAAATACACATTAAGGTGTACATCTAGGGAGGTCAAACAAAATTTTAACGTAGCCTGAGATTGGACTTGCAGCCTTATCTACAAAGACACGCTGTTTACCCACTACAGGCATAATAATTGCATATATCAGACTCCCTTTGGTACCGACCGAAGCCAGTGTAGGGAGCATAATAATAATAATAATAATCATAATAATAATAATAATAATATTTCTAGAACACTAAATGCCGAGGCCTCAAAGCGCTTCACAAATTCAGAAAACATTTGAATTTACAAAACTGAAATTGATGCGTAATGTAAATGAATAACTTGGTTTGCAACTTATCAAAGGCTGACGTCAATGGAATGTCTCTCAAAGTAAACATTTCCTAAAGAGATACATTTTTAGGCGTGTTTTAAATACATCAACACTACTTGCGGATCTCACCATTATCGACACGGAATTCCAAACAGAGGGCCCTAGTATTTGATACATGTAAATGGTTATTATTTGTTGATCGAAGCTGCGAAATGGGAGTACAAGGGTATTAGGGTGAATCGTTTCCTGGATATAGTATGGGGACCTAGAATTAAGAGCATTAAAGCACAAAAGGGAAATGTTGTAGTCAATGCACGCTCAAATTGGGAGCCAATGTAAGGTTTATAGCATATCTTTAGTGTTCATTTTACAAAATGACTAATTAGAACCGACAACTAATCTAGCCGCTCTGTTCTAAACTCTCTGAAGTCTAATGATTCAAAGATTCATAGTCCAAATTACATTATCCCAGTTAGGAAGAAGAAAATGTGTTGTACTATATTCCCTGAATAAAACACAACAGTTCATACTTGTAGTCCATGTAGTAACATTTTAGTTGTGCTATGTATCTCTCAAATGCAGGAATATCTTTCTTAGCAATGGCCCATTGAGCACCAATTTCCAAGATGTCCCCTGAAAAAGAAAGCAAGATTTTCTGATCAATAGTAATAAGTATCTTGAATTATGGTTGCTGTAAAGATATCTTTTATTGTGGTGAAAACAAGAATTTACCATGTGAAAAAGAAAATGTCCTTTGAGAGATGTTACAAACATACATGTAATTTGTGCATCTAGCATGCACATTTGAAATGTTTTTTGTTTTTTATTTGCATTTCATCTTTTGTATAGAAGAAACTCACTCAAACAATTTTGTTTTTATACATATGACATATGAACATCTGATCCCATCCAAACTGATGAGGGTCTTTCTAATTAGAATTCAATCAATCCAAAGAAAAGCAGTAATGCTTTCACAGTAAATGCTGCACAAGATCATCACTGTAATACACCCTCATTTTCTAATTGCTATAATTTTGTTTTTGCCATAAAAAGCTTTAGCACATTTCCACAACAAATGATTTGCCTTTAATATGCGTCAACAGAAAACAATGATTCATTTGTGAAAAGAACACAAGACGTCAATCAAGGATTTTGATTGGATATTATTATAAAACTTAGTAACTTTTTGAGAAAAGACCCTTTACTGTTGGGTATCAAAGTTTGGAGCTTAATTTCCCAGAAAACAGTGTAAGGCCGACTCTTCGTGAGTCGGAATTACTTTGGACAATACCATTAAGCCAAGCATGTGATCAGCCAACTGTTACCTTTAGGTGTTAATGGTAGGGTTTCAATTTTGTCTGGACAGACGCCTTGCAGCCTACTCTTTTCGATCTTTTAACTGCCAGGGGTTCTTTAATGTGCGCAATATGCACATGGGACCTCCGAGTTTATTTTCTGTCTCTGATAGGACTTTGCTCTTTATCCCACCTACGGATGTTGCATGAATAAGGGGAGTGGCACAAGGGTTTTTTCTCGGGTTTTTTGTGATAAAAATCCCAATGTGATTTTTTTGTCCACAGGTGGACTAGAACCTGCACTGTTTCGTTTCAATGCCAGAGCTATGACCACTGAGTCACTGAGTCCCCCTAAATTATGTAATATTATGGAGTATTTCATGAATGTGTTTGATTGACCTGTTGTTTGCTGTGCGCACGGGTTTCTAGTAACCTATAAAAGTATGTATGTATGCATGTGTAGAATAATTGTCAAGTTCATTGATCATTTTAATCATCTTGAAAATATACTATATAAATTTTATACCATCTATTATTATTATTATTATTATTCAATTTTGAGTACATGTTCAACAGCAGGCCTGCGAGATATTATATACAGCCAGATTTCTGCCAATGTCTTTATCATTGGCTCTTTTAATTGCGTAATGAAAGGTTTGCTTATGAAAGTGAACCATGTAAATGTTTTGTTCAACAGCTGTGACTCAAGGTTGACGCCAGTTTAGGCTTGGCATCTTATGAGTCTCAAGTTGTTTTTTTTTCCAACAAAATCTGGTATAGTTGCAAAATATCCCTTCACTGATCCCATCTAGGTAGTGAGATCAAGAGCTTTGTCCTGCAAGGTGCAGGCTGCACTTCAAAAATTTTTGTTCAGCTCTGCAGGGACTAGGTTATTGATCCCATCACTTAAAGCGCATCAGGGAAGTGGTAATATTACAGTTTTAACGGATTGTTGGGAAAATAAACAAACAAACCAGCTCCTGATAATTTGGTTGAGTCCATCACACTCTGTGAGTTCTATTAAGTAATGGATAAATACAATCAAAACTGAAAAAGAATTGAAAATATACTCACTTGCAATAAGAAGTTCTTGTTTTGATACACTCAATTCTGTTGTAGGTAAAAAGGCCACACTTGTAAGAGCCAGCTGAAATCAAGATGAAACATGATAAAAATAATCCGGCTTCATGCAGCCTGCTATGTCTAAAATATTATATTGTAAATAAATATTCTGGCTCACTGCAATGTAATTTCCCAGTTGATACAGTATTATACCATGTTTTTCTCACCCTCCCTATGAAAGAGTGATTTGGACAAGAAATCCGTGAAATGAAGAAAACTTGAATTAAAAAAAAAAAGAAGGATATGTTTGTGACATTTGCTTTGAGACGAGGGATCTGTGAGTAATGAAAGGACAAAGAAAACGTAATCACATTTAAATTTTAAAGGATCGGTGGACAATTTGTTCGCATTCAGAATCAAACCGAGCCTCACCAAACCAAGTGGGACAAGACCGCCACGGTCGTTGAGGTGCGACAATTCAACCAGTATGTAATCGTGTGGATGGCTCTAATCGCATCACCCTACGCCACAAACCCACATCCTAAGACTCCTGTCTGTACACCACCAATACCGCTTGAACAACATCAAGTCCCTTCATCAAATCAGGACAACAAACCGGGGTCGCTAGAGGAGTCAATACCCTCAACACCAATGTCTAGGAATTGGGAAGCCTAAAAGCACCACTTCAGGTGTCCCCCGGGCTTAACGCACCCTACTTCCGGCCTGATGGAGCAGGACGACCCAACTCGAATGAATACATCTTATGGCATCCTCCGGCACTCTTCCAGACTCAACCAGGAGCCTCCCACACCAGAAAACCAGTCTAGCTGATGTGTTCAAATGGTCCTTGAGTGGGAACAGTGCCTGAAAACTAGTCCACTTTGACACTATATTATTGACAATCCTTTTCAGCTTCGAAATCCTTATACTTAAATCAGTCTTTTCGTCCCTCCTAAGACTTGGGGGGCAAAGAGAATTATCATTGTTCATTCTTTGCTTGACCTTTCACTATTTTATTCACTTAGTCCTTTTTCTATGGTTTTCACAGTTCCTGTTGTGAACATGATTTCTGCATTGTTGCCTCTGGCTGAACAATAAAATATTGGCTGACAAATAGTGTTGCACCAGTCTGGCTAATGTGTTAAAATGGTCCTTGAGTGAGAACAGTGCCTGAAAACCAGTCCACTTTGACACTATATAATTGACAATCCAATTTAGTGACTGCCACAGAAGTTGCAGGGCACCTGGCAGCTCTGCCACCTCTTTGAATCTAGGCAAAGGGATGGTTTATTATCCAAGGGAAAAATTGACACCAAACAGATATATTTGTTTTTAATACTTTGAGTCGCTAAAGTTTCAATAAAATCCCAATTTACTCAATGAATCTTTCTAAATTCATTTGAAACGCTTAGGGACTATAAGTACATTATATTGTGCGCAGTGTATCAAAAGATGTTATATGACCAGTAAGACTGTTCTGAATGGTCGTTAGGGGAAACAAGCCCTTCAGAAAAATAAGTTCTCAAATTATTTTCCAGACCCTTTGGAAAAGTAAGGCAGGTATTTAGGATATTAAGGAAAATCAGTCATTCGCTGTCAATGAACCAGTCTTTACAAATTATGGGATGTAAGGGAAAAAAAGGGCTTGTGTGCAAGGGGAAAAAGATAATGAGATTGCGGGAGGAGTGCTAACTGAGTGTT
Organism: Scyllaea pelagica; assembly: GCA_031833965.1. NCBI lineage: Eukaryota > Metazoa > Mollusca > Gastropoda > Nudibranchia > Scyllaeidae > Scyllaea > Scyllaea pelagica. The sequence continues at coordinate 6,363 of JAUEKY010143450.1, forward strand.
TCATTTCAAGGATGTCAAACCTAAACCCTTAGCCACATTGCTCCTCTCCCCTTCCTTTACCTCCCTACTACCATTGCATTGTAAACTATTGCCTTATTGGTTGACCAATGATACAGTTGATAGGCACTTGAGGAAGTTGTGATGCCTCTATAGGGGGACAGTGAGTGTGAGTGTGTTTACATCATGTGTGCATGTGTAATGGTAAGAGTAGTGTGTGTGTGTGTGTGTTTGTTTGTAAAGGGGAAGAGGAGGTGGTCTGCAAATTAAAACTGGAGTAAGTAGAGATTGACATGCCCCATTATCATCAATATTCAATGAGTATTAAAACTGAACATAAACCTGTAAAGAAATTCAATGTTTGAACCTGCTTAATGTGTCTGGTCTTCCTGTGTATTAGGCCTGTGCAAAAGTCCCGAAAAAGTAATCAGTAATCAGGGATCTTCTGAAAGAAATGATTACTCGGATCCTTGCCCCGTATCCGGGGGAGTATTCACATCTAACCCTCATATTCTATTTGCTAAAAGGATCCGAACAACTGAGAAAGTCTGGTGCACTAATTTCACCAAAAATCATGTTGTGGCGGTGCGTAAAAAATCACATGTGCACCAATGCACCCTATTGAGTGCTATTGTTAGGTGGACATGATTATTATAACAATGAATGATTAATACACCCGCAGTAAAGAGCGAGTGAGTGTTCTATGGCTAATATAAGGTCTTTGCAAAAGTGACGTGAACAGAAATGAAAGAAAAAAAAAACACCAGCCACCATCTCCTTCACCACCCCCCCCTTTTCCCCTGTGCCTTCATTTTTCTCCAAATCACCGGCACCTTCCCTATTTTTTCCCAGCACTATGTCACCAAGTGGCGTCAAGAGAGAAAAAGAGCGGTGAACAGTGTTTGATCTCCTGACTGCCATAAGGGGAAAATACAGCGTGGCACTACCTCCCTTCCCACCCTCCCCCAACACAGTTACAATTTGACAAAGTCCCGTTTGTAATATCCGTATCCGTTTAAAACGGGGTGGAGATGTCGCATTCATGAGGAAATATGATTACTAAAACGATACGGGGTCCTACGGATATAGTAATCCGGGACCCCGATAATCATGATTACTTGAAAATTCGGATCTTTCTCTGGCCTACTGTGGATCAAACAGAGAGCTGTGATCACAAAGAATTAGATCTAGACATCAAGTATCAAGTTATCTATGTTCAAATCACAATGATTTTTTTTCTATATCTTGCTAAGTCTCCCCCTCCTCTCTCTTTTATCAATATTTTTTTTCTTTTACAAAAGAACATAACAAAAAAATAACGCAATTCTACCTCAACAGCAAGAATAAAGAAAATAATGACAAGGAGAAATTGAACAATATTTGAAGCGCAGCTTCACTGTTAATCGATTAAATGTAGCAAGATCTTCGAAAACAATTAAGAAGTTATGAATATCATGTACCCTCTTTACCTTCAATTTTGATAAAAGTTCTCCTGCCTTGTCCAAGTTGGGAGGCTTACTATCCCATACTCGTTTCAAGTTTTGGTACACTCCAACAATCTCTTTCAGGTTGGCAGCCATCTTGTGTTATTTACCATGAACACAGTTCGGGAGCAACTGTGGATCCAGATTTCATACGTTGATTTTGAAGCGTTCAGAGACACTGAATAAATTCAGAATTCTGATTGGAAGAAATTCCATTGAAAAAGGTCAAGGTTCATTGGTAGTTCGTTTCCGGTTTCTACTTTCAATTTTGGATTGTTAGTCGATGATTTGGTGCGCGTTTTCAGTTTTCACATTGGCCAGAGACTGCATCCTGGCAGCTATCAAACCAAGTGGGCTGGATACCCTCTAGCATATATACATATACGTCGAAATGTGTGCAGACATCGCCACGTCGGTATCAAAGGTAATCAAAGATATTTTTTCCGTTGAACTGCAAGTTGGCATGTCTATGTATCTATGATTGGGACAGAATAGGGGTCTTGTTCTATTTTGTTTTGCTCTGCTTTTGCCAAGCAATCAACCCGATAATTGTTGACAATTTCTACAAAAAGCATAACTTTTGAAACTCATGTGAATGGGTTTGTCCATTTTGGGACATCATCTGATTCAACAGATCTTATCAATTAACTCAAGAGCATTCAATGGGGATACCAAGCACCTGGAAATTTTAGCCTCCCCCCCCCCCCCCAAAAAAAAAAAAAGAAAGAGGAAAAATTGCATCCCTTACTTATTTGAAACAGCCAATATAATCAATGTAACTGTAAAACTATAGTCTGCTTCCATCTGCTCATTGACAATATGGTGTTTATATTGAAAAATATTGCAATTCTTTTCAAACAGAAGTTTTGCAGTATGGGTAAGAAATGGATATGCGTGGTCACGGCCAGAGCGTAAATGGGCATGTCACGATTATGATACATCCGTGTTCCAGGCAGAAGTAGTTAATAAAAAGAATTTGGAAACTCTACTTTACTTTTCTCTACATTACAATGTCCTCTCTGCTAAATTGATGATGAAGCCAAGGAAGCAAGATGCTGCTTGTGAATGCTTTGGGACTCATAATTCTATGTTCACTAATTGATCATGAGGAAAATGCCAATAAAACGTTTGTTGATGGAATTGCACACTATGTATGCATTATACACTGAAACCTCTAGTAATCTGGCGTTATAATAGAAAGAATGGCGTTATAACGAGAGCTGTTCCTGACGTTATTTTATATTATAATAGCCAAACTATACCTTAGCAAAAAGCAGGCGGTATGCGGGAATGGTGGTACAACCAGGGCGGTATAACAAAGTTTCACTGTACATCAATATCAATATCATGGTCTATTGCTCAGGGGTATGTTTCCCTGATGATTAAGACCTAGAGATTGCAGGTTCAAAATCTGACTGCAGAGAGACCTTTATTGAGTCCTTGGGAAAGACTCTTTACTCTGCTCTTCTGAGGTGAAAAATGGTTTGCAGCTGGGGAGTTACCTGCAAGTGACCAGTGTCCTATGGGTGAATGCTACAGTGCACCTCGACTATTACAACACTGGCTATGACAAAGCCTTGGCTATAACAAAGGAAATCAAAAGAACATTTTTTCTTCTTAATAAACGATAGTATTAAAACCTCGGACAAAGCAAACACAAGCTGTCCAGACCTTGGACGTAATGAAGCTTTTAACAATAAAACCGTTGGTCTGACCAACAAAAAATGTGTAAACATGACTGGTTTTATGCTGCAGTGCGATGCCAAAGGTTGAGTAGATAGACTGAGTATGTCATAATGCACGAGAGAGTGTTTGATTGCCAGTTACAGTCATTATATCATGAGTGCCCGGGTCATGTGTGCAAGTACAGGCACAGTAATAAGATAGGGTACCAGACGGAAACCCTGCCAGCAACCACACTACCACTTACAATGTATAGTCAAGTAATTATGATCATTCCTGATTCTGGTGTTTGTTATTGTCCACCTTCTATTCTTCCAACTCTGATGGACCCAGATAGTTTTGTTGCTTTGTTTTCACAGGTCGATCTTAAACACAATGATGACACGTTCCCAGGTCAAAAGTTCAACACCACAATACATTACACTACAGTTAACTGTAGCAGTAGCAGTCCCCAGGGCGACCTATAATGTTATCTTGCGGGGGGGGGGGGGGGGGGGGGGGGGGGGGGGGGGGGGGGGGGG
>JAUEKY010143561.1:0-10046 GCA_031833965.1 Scyllaea pelagica
CCACGCCCCGCCCACTCCATTCCGGCCCAGCATAACGGCCACGCCCAGCCCCCCACTGCCAGATTCCCCGCCAGCCATGGGCCGGAAGCAGGTCTCCCCCACGCCCGCCAAAGACCAGGACGTGCTCAGCATGGAACCGCTTACCAACAACGGCAACCAGGAAGAGTCGTGCCCTTTGACCTTGGCCAAACACGACCCGGACAAGAACCCGGATGACATCGATGTCAAGGTCAGTACCTGCGTAACACGCAGCCAAACCCGGGGATGAGGGGATTTGAGGGAAAGGGGGAGGGGGGGTCAAGGGAGTACACCTCCACAGCATGCAATTTGTTTTTTTTATTATTAATGTCAAAGTTTTACGCCCTATTTCAACACCTTATGACATGTCATGATATCACGGCCGTGTCAAATTGAAGGGCAGTAACTGCAGGCTCATCATGACTCTCAGTTTCGCCGTTATCGAGACAAACGCATTTCTAAACTCCCTCGGACATAAATGACTGATATTACACTATTGATGCCCCTTGACAATAGCATTTGGATAAAGATAAACCCCCGACCGACGGAGATAATGATATCTCCGGTAGATTACATAATATGCCAGTTACTGCCTTTCATTTTGACACGGCAGGATAGGAGGAACATAATCCAAGTATTGATGGGATTCGAACCCGCACCTGCCGCGACAACACCGCCCTGCCAGCAGTAGAAACCAACTATGGAAACAGAGCTCTTCGCCACTGATGCTACCCGCTTTGGGCACTTGCTCAAATCTGGCCAACAGTTATCTTTTGTTTCTTCTCTCGAACGCTGTGGTGCTTTCTTTTCCTGATTTTACCAATTGCTTGTTTAGAAAGTCCGTTTCATCCCGTAACACAGTTGTCTGTCCGGGCAAAATTTAAAGCCTACCACTACCACCAAAAGGTCACAGTGGGCTGATCACCTGCTTGGCTTGATGGCATGATCCAGAAGAAATTCCGTCTCAATTAGAGTCGGCCCTACACTGTATTGGTAAAAGGGTACTGGATAATGAGATGAAATATATTCTTAAGGCCACCGTTTGTGGTCAATGGCGTAAAACCAATAGAAATTTGTGGGGTTTTTTTTAATACAAGTATACTTCTTCTTCTCCTTCTTTGTTTCTCGATGGATAACTGTGGCTGCAGTCCAATGTCTGCAATGAAGTCTGTGGTCCGCTGCAGGTCCTCAGCCTTGCCATAGAGTTTTGTGTTGATTGTAGTTGAGAATGTCAAGTACTTTTCTCGCCATTAAGACGCGTGTTTTACAAGCATATAACTTCATGCAGTTTATGACAGTTTTGATCAAGGGTCGCTAAGTAGCACTTGCTGTTATGGAGTTATAAAGTATAAGGAGCGTGAAAGAGAACACAGTGAGAAAGGATTAAATGATTACTTACCTACCTACGCCAGCAATGAGCACTCTACATTGCTCACCGGGGGTGAGGGGATTTAAGGGAAGTGGGGGGTAATGGGGGGGTACGCCTCCACTGCATGCAATTTGTTTTCTAATTCTTAACGTCAAAGTTTCACGCCCCATTTCAACACCTTATGACATGTCATGATATCACTGCCGTGTCAATATGAAAGGCAGTAACTGCAGGCTCATCATGACTCTCAGTTTCGCCGTTATCGAGACAAACGCATTTCTAAACCCCCTCGGACATAAATGACTGAGATTACACTATTGATGCCCCTTGACAATAGCATCGGGATAACGATAGTAAAACTTACATCCCCAATGTACTTATCTATGATATATATTTAGCGCATACATATAATATGTTCTATAGTAAAAGAAAGACTCTCTCTATGTTTCTAAGTATTTGAAACTGATCTGGCAGGGTTTTATCTTGGAGGATAATGATATGCAGTTGTCCTGTCATTGCATTATGTGTGCTATTGATTATTAGTGTGTACTGTTGATCGCTGGTGTGTACAATTGACTGCTGATGTGTAGTATTGATTTGTATTGACCATCGGTGCGTGGAATTGACAATCATTGTGTGATGATGACCATCAGAGAATGCAGTCACCCCTACACACCAAGGTGTGACCCTGGCTGCTGTTTTGAGTCACCGTAATATGCACATTACGTTTTTCCACCGGTTATGACACTAACACACAACACGCTTCTGGCTTGTCTTGCTGGTCTGTTTGTATGGCGTTGTGTCTTGGTCGCTTTTGTTCAAATATTCCCCCACTAATTCGACATGCTTTTGGTGGGCCTTTCGCACAAAAACAAAAATCCTCCAATTGAATGACAACAGGCATTCCACGTAATTCCCCAACCCTGTCTTGTTGGTCTGCCTATAGTAAATGGGGTTGCGTTTAGATCACTTTCATTGTTCACACCTTTCACCACTAGTTCAACGTGTTTTCGTGGTTCTTTCACATAAAGGCCCCCGATAAAATAACAGCGGGTATTTCACATAAATTCCCCCATGAAACTGTCTATATCAAATGTCTATATTATTCCACGGAGGTGTACACTCGTTGATACCCATGCCACACTCATAGTTGTACAATCGTCTCACGGCCAGCACACATAGTGTCCATGTGTTATCAAGTGAGAGACACTCAACATCTTCTCTAGCCTATGTATGGCTTTGTGGTCTAGTGGTAGACTCTAGGACTTGCGATGGTGATGTTGTAGGTTCGATACACCTCTAAGACAGCAAAAAATTATTGAGTCCTTAGAGAGGAGACTTTACTCACATTTTCAAACACCACTCAGGTGTGAATGAGTACCCAGCTGATAACAGCGTTGTGCAAGTCCGAAAAAAATCTACTAGCTTGTCTCATTCAATTTGTTTCATGTTGTCGGTGGCTTGGATCCCCTGTAAAGTTCTTTGAGGAGGCTAAGTAGATATTTTGCTATAGAAAGGCTCTCAGTTTAGCATGGAAATCTAGCTTGCCAGAGACAGAAAATCCTTTGTCCTGCCGGAGAAATTCAGTGACCAAAGGTATCAAGGTGTGCATTATTGCCTATTCCAGTGTTTCAGACAATTAAAGAAAACGTTATTGGGTAAACGCCCGTTTCAACACTGTATAGACCATCTCACTGGCGGAGCGCTCTGGGCATGTTAACGTGCTGTCACACAGAAATAAACGGAGAACTCACACGAATATCTCATCCAGTCACATCATATTGAGACCGCGATTACCGATCTTAGCACTGTTCCCATAATGCCGAATGCCAGGCGGGCAACTGCTGAAAACCGATTTTACGACTGAGACAGAATGTCGCACCGAGAGATTGAACCCGCCGCTAACCGGTTACTAGGTGGACGCTCAACCACTTGCGAAAACGAGGCCGGTCTAAAAGACAGTCATGCTTGATGTGTGTGTGTGTGTGTGTGTGTGTGTGTGTGTGTCTGGACGTTGATTGCACACTGATCGGGGTCAGCAAAAGCCGCTACACACCTGCAGCTAGAACTGACCGTTCTATTAGTACTGGCTGAACTGTCGTTGGAACGTAAGGTGTGAAGGTGTGGATGAGAATGGATCGAACTGAGCAGTCCAAACCGTCGAGCCGATTGATTTGATCATTAGGCCCCGTCTTTTTGATCTTTAATCGGCTTTAAATCTTTATCACCATTGTGTTCTGTATATCAATTTCAATTTTGAACTCAGCATGTGCTTATCAACAAAGTCTTCGCGTGAGCACCTTGATAAATTGTTTTTAAAAGAGTTTACAATTTTTCGACATTGAATCTACCATCACGACAACACATTGCACAGCACGCGGTGTGGCGTAGGGACTTGAGTGGCGTGGATAGACACCGAGCTGAGGTAAAACTGGCGAGCAGGACGGAGAGTTCGTCTCCAGAGCGGCTTTGAGAGAACACACCAGACACAGGCCATTCTCTATGGCCCACGGGCAGGGACAACACAGATATAGAAGGTCTTGCCCACGGAGCACTCTAAAGTTCCTACAACTCGGGATTGGTGTCAAGTGGAGAAACAAAAAGAGAGGAAAACCAGGCACTCGTTTCAATATCTTGATGTGATACTGACCATAAGTGTGCTATATAAAGATGTAGTTTTAATCTCCTTATCATACTTACCCTCACCCTTATTATCTTTACTAGTTTATTTCCCTGAACTCGCGGGTAGCCTAAGAAAATAAACTTTTGTTTTTACAGCTTTGTCTTATTCATCTTTGCTGCACAAAATAAAACTGAGTCTTGAAAACCGGCTTCGTTGGCGCACTTGGTTGAGCGTCCGCCTCGTAACCTGTAGGTGGCGGGTTCGATTCCCACACCGCGACATTCCTAAGTCGTGAAAATCGGGTTTTAGCAGCTACCTGCCTGGCGCTCGGCATAATGGGAACAGTGCTAAGACTGGTTTGCCCAATGTCAGTGGCATGTGACTGAGTGAGATATCTGTTTGAGTTATCCGTTTATCTCTGTTTGGCAGCACGTTAACATGTCCAGAGTACTCCGCCTGCGATATGACTTAAACTGTGTAGAAGCAGGCGTTAAACCATAACGTTTAAACATTTTTTTACTTATTGTTTCACGTTTAAGACGCAGCTAGGCGTTGAACCTACAGCCCTTTGCTTACAAGGCGGGTGTCAACCAGTTGAGGTAGCCATGCCAGTCTTGTATAATATTTGTTCGAGGTGATTCCTCTCGGATCTTGGTTGTGGTATGTCCTGATTGCTGGTATTACACGCCCAACCTACGGGCAATAATTACACAGCTTGCTAGTAGCTGCTGGCAATCTAAACTTAAAGACGGTAACTGCAGGCCGGTCGCTCCTCCCAGGATCACCATCATAGAGACTGACACATTTTTACTTCTCATGACGTGTTAAGATATTAATGCAGCTTAACAGAATCATAAAATGGGAGAGAATAAATAAAACACAAATCAGCTGAGATGATAAGGTTATCTCATTTAGATTACGACAACCCGCTTCTATGGCGCAAGTGGTTGAGCGACCGCCTCATAGCCCGTAGGTCACGGGTTCGATCCCAGGCCGCGACATAACTTAGTCGTAAAAATCGTGTTTAACAGCTGCCTGTCTGGCGTTCGGCATCATGAGGGCAGGGCTAAGACCAATAGGCCCGATGTCAGTATAATTTGACTCTGTGAGATATTCGTGTTAAGTACTCCGTTGATCTCTGTGTGGGATCACGTTGACATTTCCAGAGAGCTATGCCGGCATTAATATGACCTATTAAGTCTTGAAACAGACCGTTAAACCTTAACGTCAAAACGTTGTTGTTGTTTGTTGTTGTTGTTGTTGTTGTTGTTGTTGTTGGATTACAACACAATGATATTTTGATGGTTACTGCCTTTTATCCAGAAACCGTGGAGTAGTCATAACACGTTCTGCTGATCATCAAGCACTCGTTCTCGAACACGTGGTTTGGCTCCCAGTACGGCGGCCACCATAAAAAGAATATTGTGTTCTGCCGGCTGGTGTCGTAAGTATTAAGTGCTTGACGTCACTGGAAGGGAGATGACACCTCAGATACCGCCGTCGCCCTTCCTCCTTGTCTGACCCCGTCAGTCTGGAGGGTCGTGACCTCATCCGTAGAGGGGGAAGCGGAAGTGACGATGTGTTCCGAGATATCAGGTCATGCCCTAATGTCATAGTCTAGATCGTTGGTGCAGACGAATCTTTTGTTTTTCATTGTTGTTGTTGCTGGTGGTGGTGGTGATATGTGTGTGTGTGTGTGTGTGTGTGTGTGTGTGTGTGTGTGTGTGTGTGTGTTGGTGGTGGTGGCGATGATGGTGGTGTTATCTTTGTCTGTGTGAGAGTGTGTGTGTGTGTGTGTGTGTTGGTGGTGGTGGTGGAGGTGGTGGGAGTATTTTTATTCAATGTGTTGTTTGCTTGTTCGTTTTTAGAGGTTTCCAGAGGAGTATAGGGATAGAGGATTATTGTGTTAGCTTTCGTTTTGTCAGAGGACAAAAGAGGGATACACTGTTTTGAAAAAAAAAATGAGATAGAATTAACGTAGAAAGTATCAAGAGATATTGAAAAACAAAAATGAAAGTAAAACAAATAGAAAAAAAACCAAATTAAACAGTCACTTTAACAAACACGCCAACAACTTCAACCCCCTTGAAAGAAATCAGCCATCCTCCAAAAGCAAAAAATATACAAGAATAATTCATAACAAGCCAAAACATCTAACCCTCTCTTAGAAATATCAACCAAAACAATAATAAAATCCCCTCCAAATTAGACAAAATAGAATGACAACCAAAACCAAACAAACAAGCAAAATAACAAAACCTCCCAAAAAACCAAACAGGTTTTAGAAACAACCAACCAGTCAACAGTCGACACAATACAATAACAAAGGACCTTATGGAAGGAAAGGTGGATGAAAAACGACCACATGGACGGCCGGCAAGAGTGTGGATGGACGACATCAAGGCATGGACGGGTTTGTCGGCCAAATAAAGCAGCACAAGGGCGATGGAAAGAGATGAGTGGCGTGCCATTTCAAGTCGATCTCTACCAAAGAGATGATACTGGAAGAAGAAGGAGAAGAAGAAGAAGAAGAAGCAGAAGAAGAAGAAGAAGAAGAAGAAGAAGAAGAAGAAGAAGAAGAAGAAGAAGAAGAATGTTAAACCTTGCATGACCACGGTTCTCCGAATTCTCAGTTGGTCAGTGAGCCCTCATGAACTGACGTTGCCGTTAAGGTGTAACGCCATGTTTCAGCTCTCAATAGGTCATAATCACAATATTGTCATCTCCAGCGGAGCGCTCTGGACAAGTTAACGCGTTCCAATACCGATAAAAACTAATGGCAAACACGAAACTCTCACCCAGTTATATTATACTGACAACAAGCTAACCAGTATTAGAACTGTTCCCATAATACCAAAGGTCTGGCGGGTTGTCTACAAAACAGATGTTTACGTCTTTGGTTAAACCCACGCCCTACCGGCTCTGAGGCGGATGCTCAACCACCTGAGCCAGCGGGGGCAATGTAATAACTTCACGCAGTGGTTACAAAGCACAGATGAACACCGATTTAGATGCATCTGTTATCAATGTCTCCTAAAATCAGCAATCAAAGTATAATGTTCTGCCTTTGAAGTAATTGTGTTGCAAAGAGAAAATTAGAAAAGGGGAAGCGGGCGGAAAAGGGGAGGGGGAAGAGATGTCACTCGAAAATTTTACCCATTCCCATTATACTGACACCGGGCAGGCTACTTCCCAAAATGTTTACGTCCTGGGTATGATGCAGGCAGGGATTGAACCCCTGGCCTTAAGGTAAGTAGGGAGACCGCTGATCTAACCGCACTGGTAGTTGGCTCTCAAGAATCGTCTCGAAAAATTTCGCAGTTTATGAGTTTTCTTTGATGTATTGATAGTTCGATTCGGGTCCGTTTATTCAGCTTAGGCCAAGTGGCTGAATCCAGATTACAAAATAAGTGAAAATGATGATATTGATTGAATGAATTTTAAAAGGACAATGATAGTAATGCATGTTTGCTTTGCGAATGGAATTCATAGGCGCTTTATCAAAGAAAAGGATGAAATTGTGAAGGGGGAAAGGAACGATCATAACAGCAGGTGTCAATAAAATTCAAATATTAATGGCGGTGTCTGTTGCAAGGCAAATTTGCCAAGAAATAAATAGAATGATTTGTTCCCGAAAGATAAGTTGTCCCCGAAACAAAGTTTTCGGGTACAATCACAACTTCTGAAATGGTTTAAAGCAATTACTTTCTAGATAAATAATTCGGTGATAAAAATACACCAGACTACAACCACAAGATACCCACGTGCCCCATTATGGAAAGCAAGTCAATAAAGTGGTCGGACGTGCTTGTATTATGGTAATGTGGCATCTTGCAGAGTCATTCGGATCGTTATCTGATGCTACCAAGCTTGCCAGGTTTTATTTCACACAAACTGCCAATTTGACTCAAAAATCCTGCCAAACATTGCAAAAACCTGCAGACCACAATACCTGTCTGGAAAATTCTAGTTCAAGTGCAAAATCGACTCGGTTTTTTATCATAATGAAGAATGTGGAAAATGAAAATAATGGAAATGAAATTGTAGACCTGAAACATTTTTAAGATCATCACTACAGAAATAATGATACGAATAAGGAGCAAAAGGAACCAAATCTACTCCACATAATGAAACTATGCCGTACTGCTGTAGTGTCAGTAACAAGCAATAGAAAATCTGCCCAAAACGTATGAATTTGAGATGATTCAATCGGCAAAAACAAAAAAATATACCAAACCGCACACCATTTTATACCTGCTAGGTGACTTCAAATTCTGCAAACAAAAAAAAAAAAAAAAGAAGATAAAATATGGTAGGAAAAAAACGGGTCTTGGCAGATAATCTGCCAAATTGGCAACTTTGTCGGCTACCCACAAAAGGCCCTCGCAAGGGTGACCTTTTGTTTACAGCTGACCCCTATTTCACCACCGGATGTCCCCTCGTTATTGGTGCGAAACGACAATCGTAAAAACAAAGAGAAAGCATCATAACAAGAGAGGTTATCCGCCCTCTCCCAATTTGATAAGGTACCCGGATGGGTGTCTATATATAAAGACAGCAAGAAGACGAAAGGGCGGGCTTTGATATCCCTTGCAGTTACAGTGTTCGTAGTAAATTTCCTTTCAAAAAAAAAAGTTCTGTTCAAAGTTTGGGAATTATCATTTCAGTTTGAAGCGGCGGAGTCTTAGCAAAAGAGACAAAATGAACAGCGCGATCGTGTTTCTGTCCGTGGTTTTAGCGGTTGCAGTGAGCGTTGGAGCAAAGGTGATATTTCTTTTTCGCATTTATCTTCTTCTTTTTCTTGTACATTGCGCTATTGATTTATTTTTATGACATTATCCCTCCAAAAATATTGTAACTGCATTTATAAAATGGAAATGGTTTTTCTTTCGATGTATTCATTGTTTATAAGTGACCATGTGAGATATTCGTGACAAGTCCTACCAGAGCGCTTCCCCAGATACATGGTATATAAAGTGTTGAAAAAGTGACTAAATTCTCTTTGCATAAATAATGGAACTTCTCCAATATATTCTCACCCAGATCTTTTCTGTTCTTTGCTTTACTAGAAACTGCTAATTTTTTTTTCTTATTTTCTTTATTTTGCAATTTCCCTTTTCCACCCCATACACAACGTGCTCTTTAAAATCCCCCCCCCCCCACCCCCGAAAACTGAGCTTCTTCATAACGCAATAACCACTAAACGGGCTCAACTTGCTTTACATAGAGTTCCAAGCCAACAGCAACATGAAACAAATAGGGCGAGACACGCTGTTAGGCGCTAGTACATTTTTTTTTAGTAGCAGACGTGCTCATCCCTCCTCTGACAAATCCCCAGAATGTTCGGTCTATCCTCTACAAAGAATTGGCCACTATCAAAGCTTAACGGGTTTGAAATTCACGAGCATTCCTACCGGCGCTCTTGGCTCAAATGTTTGAGCATCCGCCTCGAAACCGGTAGGTCGTGAGCTCAACCACCAGTCATGACATAATATGCAAGACGTAAAAATCGTTTATGGGAAAAGTGGCTGGTTAGCCGGCGCCAGGTACTCATACTCATTTACACCTGAGTTGAGTATGGAAAATGCCAGTAAGGAGCTTTTTCCAACGGATCAATTTTGGGCCGTCGCTGACGAAAATTGAGCTCGAAGCGCTAAAATCAAAAGCCCAAGAGTTTACTGCTAAAGCACAAAGCCGAACCAGAATATTCCTTAAGTAGCAACTATAATTTAGAATTGGTCGGTCCATGTTTCGCTTTTTGACTTCGCTCTTTTTGTTTTGAAAATAAAAATATTACTTTTTTTTAATGTGCGACGCAGGTTCAATACCAACTCAAGTCTTGTGTAATCTGAATAAAAGATTTTTGTCTTCTTTCGTCCTTCAGTTATATTTATTCATCTTGAATCTAGAGCCTCTTGTTGACATGACTTGGGAAAAGCTGAAAAATTCGCCAGAATCAATAATCTACTTCCTATGAATAATCTTGTAAAGTTGAACAAGACTGGGGGGGGGGGGGGGGGGGGGGGGGGGGGGGGG
>JAUEKY010143672.1:0-10043 GCA_031833965.1 Scyllaea pelagica
TTCTTCTTCTTCTTCTTCTTCTTCTTCTTCTTCTTCTTCTTCTTTTTCTTCTTCTTCTTCTTTTTCTTCTTCTTCTTTTTCTTTTTCTTCTTCTTCTTCTTCTTCTTCTTCTTCTTCTTCTTCTTCTTCTTCGTCTTTTTCTTCTTCTTTTTCCGTTTCCTCTGTTCCCATGGTAACATACATCTCCAATGTCTCTCAGTAGCCCCATAGTAAGTTATGAACTCAACACGGCAAAGATGGTTTCTCCATGTCACGCATATCATCCTACTTGGTTCCCTTCCCCAGGCTGCCAATGCTCAAGTGACGGCCCGAGACCGCCAGGAGTCGATCCACCGCCTCATGAGTGTGGAGCTGGACTTTATCGACTTCATGCACTACGGCACCGAGCGCTACTCCCGGCCACTGCGACACTGCATAATCTCGGCACAACAACACGGCACCGTGTTCCAGAATGTAGAGAAGGTGAGGAGGAGGGTCGGGTGTTTTTTGTGCGGCACTCTTGTCTGCAGAACCGTTGGAAAAAGTGTCGTGCAGATGAACATGGATGGTATATGTTAATAGTGCTATAGAATAATCCTTTGTCAATCCTCATCTCTCCCGAAGACATTTAGTTGAAACAACCTTGTAGTTTTATTCAGAGAGCTTAATGCCATTTTAACACAATAAAGAAAAAACAAACAATTTTAAGAACCTATTCACTTTTTAAATTTCAAAGTGGCTTTCTTTTTGAAGCCTTTTCTCCCAAAACTAAAAAGAATAAGCAGCTGAAAGCTGTAATGATGTTTTTTTGTTTTTTTTTTAAATATCTTTCAAAGTGTAGTAGTGATGTGTACTGAATTGGTAAAACTTGACTGTGATATTTACTTAAAGTAGTAAACAGAAAATGTAAATTGTATTTGTATGTTAACCGTCCCCAGCTGGTCACCATATCGGAGTACCACATCAAGCAGATGCAGGAAAACGCTCCGTCCTCCGCCAACTCCGAAGACACAGACGACTCGCAGTCCAGCGAGAGCAGCAACATGTTCCCCAACTCTGTCGCCCTGATCTACCAATCAAAGGTGAGGGTCGCTTCCTCTTGCTTTCTTCCTCTGTGTTGTCTTCATCATCATCATCATCATCATCATCATCATCATCATCATCATCAATCATCATCAACCATTTTCATCCTTGCTTCGATTCCAGGCACTGTCCTCCCGCATTTCTATTTGTCTGTATGACAGCAGCTGTGTTGGTGTCTTCTCCTTATACAATACAAACATTGGAACTAATTCTTGTTTTCAAATAAACATAATCATTCAGTCGTATCCCCTTCATCATTATTGTTCTCATCATTCTCTGTCTTCCCATGTCATTATTTTTACTTCATTCCATATCATCGTCATCATTTTATTATCATCACCACTATCATTTTTATCATTCTCTTTCTCCACCTCACCGTGATCATCTTCATCATCATCCTTGTTAGCATTAATTATCATAAGTCTCCTCCTTACCCTCCTGATCATTTTCATCATTGTCATTGGTATCATCATAATCGTGGTCACCCACATTTTTCTCCATCTCACCATCCTTATTCTCCTCACCGCCATCACCACCACCACCACAACCACCACCATCACAACCACCACCAGTTTCACCACCATCACCACCACCACCACCACTACCACCACCACTACCACCACCACCACCACCACCACCACCACAACCATCGCCACCACAACCACCACCACCACCTCCACCAGCCCCATTTATTCAATCCATCCTTCCCGCCGGTACCAGATCCACATGCTGTGCCAGGCCTACGAGTCCTACGCCCATGGCCTCATCCACTCCAACTGCCTGCTGCGAGAACTCCGCTCCAACCGAGACTTCATGAACTTCATCAAGGACACCTCCCCCCAAGGGGGCTCCCTGTTCGGCCACCCCTCCATCAGCGCCTTCATCAACAGACCCGTCCAGGTAGGCACACTCACACACACATACGCATATATTCTCTCTCTCTCTCTCTCTCTCTCTCTCTCTCTCTCTCTCTCTCTCTCTCTCTCTCTCTCTCTCTCTTCCTCTCTCTCTCTACCTCTATTCTCTCTCTCTACCTCTTCTCTCTCTCTCTCTCTCTCTCTCTCTCTCTTTCTCTCTCTGTCTCTCTTTCTCTCTCTCTACCTCTCTTCTCTCTTTTCTCTCTCTCTCTCTCTCTCTCTCTCTCTCTCTCTCTCTCTACCTCTCTCTCTCTCTACCTCTCTTCTCTCTACCTCTCTTCTCTCTCTCTACCTCTCTTCTCTCTCTCTCTACCTCTCTTCTCTCTTCTCTCTCTCTCTCTCTCTCTCTCTCTCTCTCTCTCTCTCTCTCTCTCTCTCCCCCCCCCCCTCTCAACATGTCCAGAGGGCGTTGCCGGTAATATAGCCTATTAAGTTTTGAACAGAGGGTTTAACCTTAACACTAAAACGTTTTGAGAGAGTAAGACAGACACACAAAAATCGTTGTGTCAAGTCTCCGTTTTCGCTCTTGGCGGCATCCAGCAGCTTGTTTTTTTTTTAGATATTTTATTTCTGGAATGTTCTCAGTTTACCTTATGTACTCTTCTCATGGAGGGTTTTGTTTGTTGTAGTCTACACCTCCCTATTCTCTGTGTATCTTAAGTGTCCCAGTCTACTTTTCCTCATCACAATTATGACTTATTTTCACGTCTTTGTGTTATCCCCCCCCCCTACCAGCACATCCATGAGCTCTACACCGTGTTCAGCGAGATCTTCTCCGGCACCAGCTTGCACAGCCCCGACTACGCCGTGCTGCAGAAGATCACCTGCAAGCTGGCCCAGTGCGTCACCGCCATCACCAGCCTCAGCTCTGCGGGTCGAGTCCACAGCCTGGACTCACTCACCTCCTCACAGGGCTGCTCTACCAGCCAGACCACCAGCAGTGGTAAGCCGTCTGCTCCTACAACGATATAAAGGAATAAATAAATAAAAGATAGAAAAGTAAAAGAAAAGAAAGTGGGTAGGGGCGTTGTATTGGTTTTTTTTTTCCATTTACAATCTGAAATTTTTATCTGTTCTTACTGGCATCGTTGAACCCAGTTGAACGTAATGTTAAAATATCTTATGAAGTAAACTATTTCCCCTTTATTCTTTTATGTCCCTTAACCTGTACCTGCAAAAGCTGATGGAAAATTCTATGAGGTCCTAGTACAGAATAGGGATGTCTTAGTGTCTGCTTTTATGTCTTCGTATGTGATTCTTTTTTTTTTCTTTTTTTTTCTTTAAAGAGCTCTCAGATGTAATTCTCTGTTAAAACCATGATTGTCTTGAAATCTTCATGAGATGGTTCGGTTTCTCCCTTTCAGGCAAAGGCAGCATGGCCTCCCTGACTTCCTGTTCCTCTGCCGAGACGGAAGCCCTGCGTACCATGAAGCCGCCATCATCGTCCTCCGCCTCATCCACTCGCCCCATCGACCAGGAAGTAGCCAGGATTCAAGAGAGGCTAGTCTTCCCTCCACACGTACCAGTAAGTAACTTTACCGTTATCCTCTCCCTTCATTGGTTTGGTTTAGTTATTGTGGTGAGCTGAATCAAGTATTTCAAGAAATTTTTATGAGGCTCTTTGCTTTCTCAATCTTAAGTGGTATGAATTATTGATTGTATAACAGAATTTTGTTTTATACAAGATAACGAGAAATTTTTGTTGTGTTTAATTTCATAGGAAGGGAGATGATTAAATTTGAATACCATGATTGATTACACATTGTCAGTGATATTATTACTGAAAAAGATACTTGCTATTGAATTAACAAGCAAAACCCCAAGTGAGACTTGTTCGGTTTTTCCATATATATTTTTCATTAAGAAAGTATAATAAAGGGAGAGAATGGAGACTTTAGTCTGCCCCATCTAAACTCATATCTAGTTGAGCTCACAACGTCGTCATTTTGGTAATTAGACACATATAACAGAAACCTTTATTTTAATAACAGTGTCTTATGTCTCTATTCTATCTATAATTTTTTTCTTTTTGTTTTCTTGTTGTGTTGCCAGACGTTCCAACTCTGCCAGGAGGATCGCCACATCATCTTCCAGGGTGACATCTACCGCTGCCATCACGGCACCTGGTTCAAGTCCAGCCTCCTGCTCCTGTCGGACATGCTCCTTCTGCTGGACCAGGAGCCGGACGGACGCCTCTGCGTGGTGGACACGCCTTTCTACCTGGCCGACCTCTCTGGCCTAGAGGTCAACAGGAAGCATGGTAAGTCTTGCTTCTCTCTATATTCCTGTGATTGCTAATCTAATAATGGAATATCTTTTTAAGGAAGATTATATTTCTTCTTTAGGGGGGATTAGAATGTAGTAAGTCGTATGAAATTTGCTCAGTCTTTTTTTTTTTTTTGGTTTGTTTTTATTCATTTGAATTTTTTTAAGGACTTAGTGCATCTGGGTATAGAACCAGCAACCGTTGGTCATAAGGCCTATTAGTCTTACGCAACTATTCAATAGCAGCCATAGTTCTGCTAATTTGCTGATTTCTGTTATTTATTCAATTTACCAATCATCCCATCCAGCACAGAGTTCTTTTTTTACACTTAAGTTTTCAACTGACAGAAATATATGTTTTCTTTGCCCCAACCCAGTGGCCTAAACCAATTATTTGTAACAAGCACCCTATTTTCTTTGCAAATAAACAGTCCACTTAAATAGACATAGATCAACATTTCATGATATTCCTCCTTTTTCAATAAGATTTATTGAAATTTCTCTCTTTTTTTTTCAAATTTCTATTAGGCAGCTTTGAATGCAATAAATATCCTTTTCCTCTTTAAGAATAACAATGCAGTTTATGTTATCAAACCTTATAATTTTTCCCCCCATTTTTATCCTCTCTCCCCCAGCCTCAGAATTCATTCTCCACCTGCACAACACCATTCGATTCAACCCCAAGCAGTGCCGCGTCCCGGCGGCCTCACGCCCAGCCAACACCAAACCCCTCATCCTGCGCGCTCCGTCCTCCCAGGAGAAATTCATGTGGAAGTCTCTACTGGAACAGCGCGTCTCCACCGTCAACGGAACACGGTTGAAGCATTTCGGCTCCATGCGGGACATCTCCAATGTCAAGACCAGCGTTGTGTTGTAGACTTCCTGACAAGATGTTGACTCCTCTGTTGAAATCAAAGTTGTTGATAGTTTAATGACGGGTTGGATTTAATGCTGGATAATGAAAAATTTTAATTCTTCAAATAAAATTTGGTTGGGTTTTTTTTTCGTTTTTTTTTTTAAAGATATGATTTTTTTCCTGGAGAAAAATTTAAAACAATTTTCTGTTTGTGTATTGAGAGAGAGTTTGAAGAAGGTATTTGGTTCCAGAGTTTATGTATTGTTCTCGTGCAGAGATGATCTCAATCTTGTTTTCGCATCTTTTAGATATATAATCTCAATTTTCCTCCTTTTGTTTAATTTGTAAAGATTCAAATCAAATAGAAGATTGTTTCTCAACTCTGAATTTAAAAGCATAAAGGAGGAAGACTGCATTGAGAATTTAAAAAGGTGAATTGATTAGCACATATCTTACCTCTAATTATGACAGTCCTATTTAAATCATATTTGATTGTCATTCATATGTAATTTTCATCTTTTGTCGGAGTGGAGTGTTTGATATAAGTAATGCTCATTTACCGCATTTGTTGTGCGATAAAGATTTATTATGTACATATGTTGGAGTGGAAGGTTTGATATGTTCAAAACATATTTACTACATAAGATGTTGTAGGATAATGATCCATTGCACATGTGTTGGTTGTGTTTTCCTGGTACGAGAATTAGTCCTATTTGGTTATTATTCAATATATGATCCTAATTGGAAATGGCAACCAAAAAGTTCGTGTGTATTTGCTCAAGAGTTCGCACATGTACACAGCTGACCTAATTATTATGACACACCGTCAAAGTATTGAATCTAGTCATTAGTTTTTTGGGTGTCTACTTGCTTTTGTAGCTTTAAACTCTTCTTTGCTACTGCTGATCTTATGGTCATCTCCCTGCTGTGTTGGCTTTTAGCTTTCCCTGGCTTTTTTTTCTCTTGAAAGCCTCTCTGTTTCTCCCTTGAAATGTCTGTTATTTTTATCCCACTCATCTCTCCTGCAGCTTCTTGACAAAGGTGAAATTTGTGCCGAACAGTCTAATTTCCTTGCTGGATTAGTAGTTGGTGTGGGTAAAGAAAAAGATTGTTCATTGTACTTTGTAAAACTGCAAACCAATTTGCACTGGCAAACTTTCACCCTTACAATGCTTATATTTCCCTCTTTCTCTCTATCTCTGTCTCTTCCTCTTGATCAATCATCTATCTCTCCGTGTCTCTTTCTCTTTTCCTCTATTACTGACAAGAACCAAATATGTTGATTGCAAAACACACTAGGTTTCTAACAGTGAGCTGTATTTAGGGAACCATGCATAATGCGAGAACACACAACTCAATTTCATGTGTAGATCTGTTGAGGAGAAGGCTAGGTGTGTGGAGACATCTGTAATAGTAGTAGTAGTATGCACCAATAGGTGGAGCTCAAACTCCAGACAAGCTGTGATATTTTCAATTGTATTTTTTATCCAATTCTTTGACACCACCGATATTTATTGATCATGTCGCCTCTCTTGCCTTAGGAGATACATAAAACAGTCGCTGGTTGAATATTTTCAACCATCTTTTCCCCCCTGAAGAAATGAAATCAAAAGTGCCCATTAACTGCATGGAAGTATTCTATTCCAAATTTTTTTCTCTTGTGGTTTTTTTTCTTTTCTTTAACTCACTGAGGACTGGGCTCGAAAACAAAGTTACGTGCGCTGGAGACTGGACATTGCGGGGGTGTATTGAAACATTCACAAAAAATTCAAATTCCATTCAATCTTCACAACTCTTTCACACCGTAAACACTATACAATTTACAATACAATACAAAAACAGTTGTTCTGACATATTTGAAAATAAAATTTTAATGAATTTTTTAAGAGGGGATATTTTGGGGGCTTCCAAAAAATTTTCTTATCTTGTCGTAGGTTCATCTTCTGCCTCTGACTGAGCTTTCATCGTCATTATTTGTGGATCTGATCGCCAATTAACTCAAAATCCAAAATTCCGATAGAGTGACATGGGATCAGAAAACGTTCAAGGTTAGTCAAGCAGTCTAGTTTCGGTTCGGCATTCTTACGAAGGTCACGTCCGTTCCGAGACCTATAAAAATATAAATTACCGAGCAACTTCCGCCAAATTTGTGGTGACAGGAAATAGAGATTGCCCCGACTGTCGGCGCATTATTATAGAAGCTAGGCCATGTCAAAGTGAATGTGCCGAAGGGTGGGGCATTCGTCCCACGGCACAAACATCAAATGCGCCGTAACACGGTGCATTTGTCTTCAGTGACTTAATCATCAACCATTTGATGTTGTTTACACAAGGAATGGTTTTCTTGCCTCTTTGATTGACCTTGTGACAACATTAGTCATTTTCATTTCATTATCCAATACCCTATTACCATTACAGTGTAGGGCCGACTCTTATTGAGACGTAATTACTCTGGATCATTCCATCAAGCCAAGCAGGGGATCAGCCCACTGTGACCTTTTGGTGGTAGTGGTAGGAATTCAATTTTGCCCGGACAGCGGCCTTGCGGCCTACTCTTTTCGATTTCCAACTGCCAAGGGTTCTTTAACGTGTTCAGGACCTCCAAGCTTATCGTCCATCTCCGATAGGACTAGATACTAGATCCCGCCTTCCGATGCTGCAGGGATAAGGGGAGTGTCCAATGGGGTTTTTGTGATAAAAATTACTATGTGTTTGTTGTCCTCAGACGGACTCGAACCCGCGTCACTTCGTTTTAGCGCCCAAGCCATGACCACTTAACCACCGAGTCCCTATTTCACTTAGCAGCAAAAACTTCAAATGCAAGACTGAGACCGCATTCAGACTTCGCCTACTTCACTCCTGGATGTCAATGCATTGCTGGTTTTGATACTTTTTCATAGAAATATTGATGAAAGATCAAAAGTTTACCCAATTTTGTGTTTCTCAGTGCTAGGGAACATGTAAAAGCATTAATCATAATGTGGTGGCAGCTTAAGCCTACTGTCCAACTCAACATTGAAGATCGAAATAATTTGCCTTTCATTGATGTGAAAGGTTATAAGAATTTAGTGTGAATGCTGCAAAATGCTGTTTAGACTAGAAAAGTCTTTTACAACCCAATCTAACAACCCCGTTATAAAATAGAGCGTCTTTTGTAAATTAGTTCTGTTCTACTAAGTACTAAGACGTAATATCTTAGGGTGACTTATCGTGAAGCATTTTAACGTTTAACGTTTAACGCCTGTTTCAACACTTCATAGGTCATATCACCAGTTGGAGCGCTCTGGAAAGGTTAATGTGCTGCCACATAAAGGTAACCGGAGGGCTCGCGAGAATAGCTCCCCTAGTCACACAATTCTGACACCGGTTCAATCAGTGTTAGCGCTGCTTCTATAATTCCGAACACCAGCCGAGCATCTGCAAAACGATTTTACAATGTTATGACTTGGGTATATTGCGGCATAAGTTTTAAGCCACGGCCTACAGGTTACGATTTTCGAGGAGGCGTTGGTTAAGATGATATAAGAATTATGTCATAATTATTGGTAGGGGTCGAACGGGTCGGTCCCACGACAACCTGACTATGTGCGTCGTGACCTATGAACCTTATGTTGTGTGTTGGGTTTGTTTGGTAAGAACGATAACGGGCGCTGACATGGCCTAAATTGTGCCGATAGCGCCGTGAAACCCTCAAGAGACAAACAAACAAACAAAAAAAAACAATGAAAAGAACGATAAGGCGATCAGTATAAGTATATGTTCTCTTATCGGTTTAATTCTGATTGCGGGTATTAATCGGTTAAAAAAGGAATGCTGGAAAAGTGGGTAAAAAGATTAGATAGAACTTTTTACGTAGCGATTTTTTTTAGTGTAGCACTGATAGCAGAATCTAGGCCCCTGTGTTGTATGTGTCTTTTGTTGTGTGTCCTGTGTTGCGTGCTGAGTGTGCCTGTGACGTGGGCTGTTTGTTGAATGTGTCGTGTGGCGTGTACTGTATTTTCTATGTGTCGTGTGCCGTGTGCCGTGTGGTGTATGTTGAGTGTGTCGTGTGTCCAGGTTAACAACCCAATAAACATTTTCAGTAATTATATTTCCAATATATAACAGAAATTCATGAAACATATCAATCACATCGATTTCCCCACTTACAACACTGATTAAAAGAACCGATATCATGCAGTTTTTCATCAAAGTCATACATTTTATCAAGGAGTTCTTTAGACTATTGCATGTTTTTGATGCTTTGTTTACTGACGGTTGTTCCACGTTTTGGCAATTATAGAATTAAAGGAATTTTGTCGGATGGATGTAGAGTATTGAAAGCAGTTCACAAGAGGCCATAGATCTATAAATAGATGTCCATCTATTCATAGATCTGTGCATGAGGTACACACCGAAAAACACAGTTCACTTGACAGTGACCGCGTCTGCGAAGTGAGTTTTATATTGTTGTTGTGTGTACCTTGTTGTGTGCTGTGTAGAATGAGATGCGTAATGTAGTAGTAAGGGTTTTGTAAGATGGTAGGCGACCATTGAGTGGAGATTCAATCAAACGGATATTACCCTTCGACCCCGTTTGATCCGATAGAAGTTTCCTTTTTTTAATTAAAAGGTTGCAGTAAGAACGCTCTCCTTTTCTTTCGGGACTAATTAAGTAGAGTTGTTTGTTTTTTGTTTCTTGAGGGTTTTACGGCGCTATCGGCACAATTTAGGCCATGTCAGCGCCAGTAAGTAGAGGTAAACAAGGAAAGAAAATTACAAAAGCCAAATCTAATTATCACTCTGAGAAAGTTGAACTGACAAGCACGATATTAAAAAGTGAAAACTCTTGCCCAGGATGGGTGATAGGGGGAAGGGAGGGGAGGG
Organism: Scyllaea pelagica; assembly: GCA_031833965.1. Classification (NCBI taxonomy): domain Eukaryota; kingdom Metazoa; phylum Mollusca; class Gastropoda; order Nudibranchia; family Scyllaeidae; genus Scyllaea; species Scyllaea pelagica. The sequence goes on from JAUEKY010143672.1 coordinate 9,967, forward strand.
GAAAAGAGAGAGAAAGAAAGAAAGAGAGAGAGAGAGAGAGAGAGAGAGAGAGAGAGAGAGAGAGAGAGAGAGAGAGA
>JAUEKY010143894.1:0-10041 GCA_031833965.1 Scyllaea pelagica
TTTTGCATTTGGAGACCAACTAGTAAGCACCCTCACACCCTGTCTGTATACATGGGTTCATAAGCAGGGGGACCAATGGCTGAGTGGATAAGGCGCCCGCTCAAAAACAAAAACTAAAACTGTGTGGCGCGGGTTGAATACCCATTCTCGTCGGGTTTTTTCCTTGAGCAAGAAAATTACCCCCCATTGCTCACTTTGCGGCTCTGTACAGCGGCGACGCCTGGGAAAATCCAGTCTTTCCTTGGATTTCTCCCGAAAGATCATTTCCCCCAGGGGATCAATAAAGGGAATCTTTTTTATTTAATTATTTATCATTTAGAGGGGGTGACCAGAACACTTGGTCTTACATGAGACCTTCCACAATCTCTGACCATGATGCAGGGATAGAATTTCCTCGCAGGAATACATCTGAGTTGGAGAGGGTTTATCAAAATACAACCTTCAATTCAAGTTCCATTCTCATTCATTGAAAGCAATGGTGTGTAGAGAGCCACTACACTGGAATTACAACCACCAGGATGGCATTGATCCCTGCTTGGTATCAATGTATAAATCTCGTGACAAAAAGGTTGCAAGTCTGAAATGAGGACATGCCAGTCTTCATAGGGCATGCCAGAAAACCCTGTCTACTTTGATGGGAATGCAAATTGCAATTAACACAAGGACACTCCATTATCAACAACATATACATATTGCGTAAGACAATTTCGAGTCAAGGGTGTGCTCAACAGAGAGGTAGACCTAAAAGCTAAATTGAATAAAGAAAGGAAAAACTACAAAGTTTTTAAAGCCCCAATCTAGGACTCAATGGCTTCTGCCATTTGTCAGGCACTGGTAAGACCTTTGATTTCTAACTAGCTACAACAACAACAACTACAAAAAGTACATCAGCAATAGGACAACAACATATCCCTAGGACAAAATATTCAGTTTGATGGATCAGCTATTTCTTGTGTCATTGTTAAAAAACCATGAAGGGATATGAGTTTGATTGCCGATCACAAGTACACTGTATGACATATTTACATTTTGAGGTACTTTGCTCAAACCTACAAAGCTTTCACAATTCCAGAAAAATCTCCCTAGAATTGGGCGAGGTTGTTGACATACTCAAAAAAGGATATAATTTTCAATCCATTGCACACAATTTTAGTTTTACATGATGATTGGAGGATTTTTTCTTGAGCACAATGCCAGAGTCAGGCCTTCAGTCCTATCACTTTGATCAAGTATGAAAACTAAATGGTAGCTATACACAATTCTTTTATCACAGCAACAAGATACAAAAAGGTAACAATGGTTAATGTCATTACTTACTTGTGAGTTGGAGAAAATGATATAGTATTATTGCCTCATATCCCCTTCAATCCAACCACACACATAGAGCAATAAAAGATGAATGCACCACTGATATTTATATCAAGCTGTCAATTTCAATTATCGCAAGACAAGGAAACTTTAAAAGAATAGACAAAGAGACAGACAATAGAGTAAAAACAGAGTGTTTAGTTTCATCAAGATACAGTGTGAGAGCTTTAAAAAACACCAAATAGTCCACAAACTGTCCCAGTTTTTGCACAGTGATAAACATCACAATGAATGATTAGAGATTTGTTTTATTCGTCCTCACCATTTCATTATCCAGTACCCTCCTACCATTACAGTGTAGGGCTGACTCATCAAGAGATAATCCGTGTCCAGTAGGACTAGGCTCTTGATCAATTTGAAAGGAGAGGCACTCAGGTTTTTGTCAGGTTTTTAGTGATAGTAATTGCTAAGCAATTTTTTGTTCCAAAAGAGATATAAACCCACAACCTCTCATTCCTGAGTCCAGAGCCGTGGCTATTGAGCCCCTGGGGTATCTTTTACTTTGCAAAAACTTGGGCAAAATATGGCTGGGGTAGGCAGTAAATTCTAATTTGAGAATCATACACAGTATGCTTTCTGTTATTGCTGTTATTTTGATACAGAGGCAAGTAAATATCAGCATTATCTAAATCAAAGTATGATACACCATTAATACTTTTAGCACCAAGCAAAGAAAAAATACAGAATACAAGGCTTTAAAAAATGGGAGAAAGAAATGAGTGTGTTATATCCCAATGAAAGAGGTGCAACCAAAGGACATGACCAAAGGACATCTGTCAGCACATACATAACCAGTGGATCTCCCATACTGCCTTATACACTCCTACGATAAGAAATACAACAACAAAACAACTGGACATAGATATCTTTTCACTTTGCCCATTTCCTTTCTTACATGTTAGAGTCAATGTTTTCACTCATTTCCCCCAGTTTTTCAATTTTTCTCCCAAAAGACATGTCAGTTGGCAAAAGTGATTTGAGACACACACACGCACCCATACAAATAGCCATCTCACATGATAGCATCCAAACAAACAATGATTTTGTTATCCAGAGCTCGGCAATCTTCTTCTTTGTTTCCCTTAAAATGAGATCATCCATATCTTCTGTGTTTCCTTTAGAATTAACTATGTGAAACTTGTACACATTGAAATAAGTTGATGAATAAGTGTATGTCTACCCATGTGAAGAAAAGACTATCTATGCAAAAAGCAATTTATAAAGTGTAGAATAGGCAATTTAATGGTTAGTTGGGAGTTATCTAATGTACTATAGCTTTCCTTTGGTCATTTGGTCCAGGGCAGCTGAAAGTGGAAGGGGCACAATGACAAAAATAAAACTAATATTTGACAAAAGAAGATGAATGGAGATGAGAGAGAGAAAGAGAAAGAGAGAGAGAGAGAGAGAGAGAGAGAGAGATAGGGAGAGAGAGAGAGAGAGGGAGAGAGAGTGAGCGAGAGAGAGAGAGAGAGTGAGAGAGAGAGAGAGAAGACAAAGAGAGAGAATGAGGGGGAGGGGAGTGAGAGAGAGGGTGGGGGAGTTGATTTAGATTAATCTACGTTAGCATTCAACATCCTTTCCAAACACTTTATGGGTTATATCAAAAGCAGAAATCTCTGGACATGTTACTGGAGTGCTTCACAGAAATAAGTGAAGCACCGGCTTGAACAGCCCTCACTGTGACAGTATACTTACTGACAATAGGCTCAACAGTCTAAACTTTCTTCCTCTAATGCCAAAAGCCAGGCATGACAGCTACTAATTGCCAATTTCTATGACCTAGCTAGGGATCAAAGTGAAGAGAAAGAATCTGCCACACAGACAGAGACTGAGACAAAAAGAGAGAGACATATTCAAGACAGAAAGAAACGTTTTATAAAAAAAAATGGTGGGGGGAAAAACACACAGCCAGAACAGGGCCTTTAAGAGAGTTTGAGACGGGAAGTCATGAGACAAGGTAAAAGGAAGAGACCATAAACCAATTTGCATGGTTGCACAAGTTTTTTGGAAAATATTTTAATTGGATTCATTAGAATCCCTGACACTGAAGAAAGAGGGGTTTTATAGCGAAAATGAAAGAAATGAAATATAGAAGAGGTGTGAGGGAGGTGATAATGTGGGAGTGACAGAGAGAGAAGAGAAGAAGGAATACTGGTCATAGAGTAACAATTGGAAATGTAAAAAGAGACCCTTGGAAAATCAACTCATTCTAAAAGTTTTGAAAGAGAATTGATGGACACTTTATATGTCATAGGTACTTAGAAAAAAGGAAACAACAGGCTAGGTAAACTAAATAAACTCAAGAACAACTTACCAGGGACCCCCCTCCAGGCACAAGTTAGAGAGAGAAGAGGATAAAGAATAGTGGAGGTAATGAGGTAACTAAGAAGGGGAATGCAGTGATGGTGTATGACACAAAGTAGATGGAAAACAATACACACAACCGAGATGTCATCTACACCTTATAACAGACAGAGCAACAAATACTCTGAACAGAGAATGAATTATTCACAGTCAGGTTATTACTGTGATCTTAATCATAGGAGTTACAAGGTCCAGTGGTTACACTACTGGCTTCTAAGTCATCATTTTGGTTTCAAACCATGGCAACAAGATGAGAGGGGAGATGTTTTGTGTTTTGTTTTTATTCTCTTATCAAGTTAGCAAAATCTTAAAGCAAAGATAAAAAGAAAATGGCAACAAGAATTTTTTTCCTTTCATCTTTCAGTTAAGATACTGCCAACTTTATAAGAGATTGAAAACAAAAGATCTCTCATCTTGTTGACACACAGAAACAAGAAATACAACCACAATACATACTCTGCAAATCTTCATAAACTCAACATAGAGTTGTTTCCCTTTGATGGAAACTTTAAAACTGCGGTTATACAGATAAAATAGCAGTGAAAATTTTCTTTATCTGACCATGAACATGTCAAAAGTTACTATAGAAATATTTTCTATATCTTTTATAACAAACTAGACCAGTTTGAACTCACTAGTATATATAATATGGATTAGGAGGACTCAAACCCAGCATATCCTGTAAAGTATTTCAAAAGAGAGCAGAAGACCATATTTCTCAAAGGGATAATCTACAGCCTGGTGTATATGATATGTGTGTGTGTGTTTATATATATTTATATATATAGATAGATAGATAGATAGATAGATAGATAGATAGATAGATATCATAGCCATCAGTTGAAGAGAAGATTACAATCGAGAGATTTTACCGATTTTGGTGTGCTCTGGCCAGCTGTAGGATGGCGGTACAAATGAGTCATAGTCAGTGTTGTAGATCATGTCTTCTACATAACTTTTGATGTTGCTGGGCTTGGGGTGGCGGTAGGCCAGGCCATGGTCGTAGGCATAGTCAATGACATCATAGGCCAGCTTGAGAGAGACCTTGCGGATCATGCTGAGGGGTGGGTACACACGCCCTTCGGCCAGGTTCTCTTTGGTGATTTGACGGGCCAAGGCCTGGGAGCACAACAAAAGTTTGCAATCTTATACATAGACGGTTTCAATGATGAGAGACAGTTACAATCAACCTAAGAAATTTGGAGTGATGATCTGGTATACAATATTTTCAACTCAAAGAAAACTATATAGAAAGAAGAAATTGGTTTCAGTAGAGGATAAAGAAAGTAGACAGATTTGTAGGACAGGTGGAAAGACAAACACTGAGAGTATCATAAAGGATCAAGATTATAAAGTTATCTCCCTATTGAAATAGTCATTATTTTTTACTCTAGCAAAAAACATAATTCTAAAAGTGAGATAATGTAAAACATTTTAGTGAAACTATTCAAATCTGAGGTTTTCAAACTTTGAAGGATAATATTGATTTTAAACCTTGTTCCAGTCCTTTCAACAGGCTTTGACTCGAGAATTGTGATATCAACACACTAGGAGAGCAAAGTTTGCATGCCCATCTCCTGTATGTAGATCTATGGTTGATGAAGAGCCAGAAACAAGCAAAGCCTTCTTATTGAAGGTATAAAGTAGTTCTATTGGATTCATTCAATTGTCACCTAAATACTTTCAAAGATCACCAAACTCCAAAAGCAGAAAAAATTCAACTGTTTTTAAAAGACATCAAAACTCCAATTCATTGCAACAATTTATTTGCTGAATATTATTGGAATAGACTAGCATGAACCAGTATAAAAGTGTGTCTCTTCCCAGTTCTGAAACATGAAATTAGATTTTGATGTAGAGTACCATAGCAAACACGTCTCCCCCACCTCAGCAGAAGCCAAGAAGACGTCTTCAGTGATGCAGCGTATGTCAGCTGCTATGATGGCCAGGGCCAGGCCAGGGAAGATGTAGGCGTTGTTGCCCTGGCCTGGGTGGTAGACCTTGCCCTTGTGGGTCACTGGCAGGAAGGGGCTGCCACTGGCAAACACCGCACGGCCCTGCAAGACACACACACACACATGAATACAACATGAGACAGGGGGGGATGGCACAGCTATGGTATGGATACCTCTAGGTGATAGCAAACTACACACATAGACTAGACTCATGGTCATCATCATCTTCATCATCTTCATCATCATCATCATCATCTTTGTCCTCACCATCTTCATTATTATCACTATGATTTAATTTTTACCATTATTGTTGCAATTGCTGCTGTTGTTAATATTGAAATACTAAGATTAGTGGTAATTACATAGTATTACTATGCCATAGACTCAATATCACATAATATGTAATATAATACATATTATGTATTACATATTTGTTGCTGTATTTGGCTTAACTGGCTAACTGGCCTAATGAACCTAATTTTGAACTTGTACCTTAAGGTTGTATGCCTAGTATTTTGTTTCTGGTTTCAGGTCAAGCATTATTATCAAGTGTGGTGTGTAAAGTTGGTTGTGAAATTTTGTTTTTCCCTGACTGATACAGATATATTTCAACAGACCCTGCCACATTGCTATTGGAGCGGATAGAATAACTAATTAGTCATCAAGCCCCATGATTCTTGAGGATGAAACTGATTTTTAGTTTGAATACAACAAATAAACCAGAAAATCACCTCACTAATAAAAAAAAAATAAAGCAACAAAGCTCCTAGTGTTCTGTGGTGAGAGACGGAAAATGAAAACAAAATTTCAAAACCATAAGAGATAAGATTGAAAATATAGCCCTTGTTTTAAATTGTTTTGGGTAGAGATGATCCTTTTTTCAGCTCTTTTAATTATTCCTATTATCTTTCTTTCTCTCTTGGTGCTGAAATTAATTACTGTAGCCATTGAAGGTTGGGAATCATTCAAAAACAATCAACAAGCAAGCTTCTGATACAATAGATGGTGAAACAATTTCAGTTATTTTTAAATGCATACAGATACACCAGGCAAAAAGAATTACAGACTTCAATGCTGATCCCTTACATCGGTGGCAGTGTAGGCTTGTTCTGCAGTACACTCCGCCTTGCTGGTGGGGTTGGACAGGGCAAAGATGACGGGGTGCTTGTTGATCTCCCCCATGGATTTCAGGATGGACTCTGTGAAGGCACCAGCCACTGCAGCCGCTCCTGTGGACACACAGACAGACAGACAAACCCAGGTGACAGTGTAATCAATTAACTTGATTATACCCTTGTGAACCAAAGTGAAGACATGACAAAACCTTAAATAAACAAAGTTACAACAAACAGCAATAAACACTTGTGCTCTTCTTTGTCCTGCGCTAGTAACAAAAACAGAAAATTCTATGCAGGTAATGTGAGGCATGAATACATTATTAGAGTGACAATGACACTGCCTACATATATGGTGACCTTGAGTGAAAATTCTACCTAAGTGTTGGAGCCCATTTCCATACTTCATAGACCATCTCACAGGCATAGTGACCTATTCCCATCTTTATTACTACCATCACTTACTGCCAACTACTGTATATGAATCAAATAACAGCAGGCACAACACCTATCAAATACATAAAGACAAAGTGACAATGTTGTACAGGAGAGTAAGACCTTTCTTTTAACAGAAACAAATAAATTAGCTAATACAAATACCTGTCTGCTTATGCAACATCACCAGCAGGCAACAATAAAACCATACTAGCTATTAGTCATATCAGCAGATGATGGCCTGAACTGGGTAATATGAAGGCATTGAGCTCTCACAAGAGTTCTCAAAGCACCCAATGATACTCACTACAGGTGACAATAAAGTACATGATAGATATTACCTCTGCTTCCTAACATGAGAAGGTCAAGAAGAGCTACAATCTAAATCTTCATTTCAGTTTTTGCTGCAATTTTTACATAGCCATCACTTCCAGCCCTACTCTCAAAAACCAGTGTAAGGAAATAAAGCAAAAGCAAAAGCACTTTGCAGGTAAGAATAGATTTAGCCAGCAATTGTCATCACATGAATTTAGCTTGACCTGAATACCAACACATACTCTATCTGGATGACCTACAGAATTAGACCTATGGTGTGTTAAACTGCCCAGGCACCCTCCCTCCACCCAAGCCATGGCAGTCTTCCTTAGATCTCTAAGCCCTACCGATGATGACTGTGGGCTTGATGACCTTGACAATGTCCTCCAGGGAATCTATGGGTTTATGACTCTTGGCAAAACGACTCTTCTCTTCCGTGATGCCTCCTTTGGGTCGGTCCTGGAAAGACAAGAGATAGAACATTCATATTCCTTGCAACATTTAGAAACATACTACACAAACAAAAAGCCAACTTGAAAGTAGATTTTAAGAAATATGGGAGAGAACCATTACAGAAATGAATTTAAGATATAATCTTAAATAAAAATTTCAATGTTGCCAGAAAACAACCCTTAATGAATGAGAGAAAAAGGATAGTGAGGGGAGAGATAGAGTGTGGTAGAGGGTGAGTAGACATACCTTGACAATGAGCCCCTTGGAGTCCACCATCCATACCCGTGCCATGGCATCCTCTTCCTTCATGCCTCCATTCACCATGGCCTTCACCAGCAGAGAGGCAATCCCTATAGAGGCCTGCAGCACACACACAAAACACACAAAATCATTAAATACTTGACATTTACATGATCAACGCAATGCTATTGAGATAATAGTCTTTGGGAGAATAGCAGGAATACCCAAGACTGGAAAAAATAATTAACTAGTCCCAAACAAAAGAAATAGTCTTACTACACCTCAGATATATCTGACCCTTACATTGGAAAGAAATTTTCTCACCATTTTTTTTCTTTCATTTTCATCTTTAATCATAGTAAATGAGCTAGACCTTAAGCAGAATATATCTTTTAAAGAAAAATGAAACAAAAAAAGCACTTGAACATTCTTTGAATAGGGCAACAACAAAAAGAAGGATTATTGTTGACAAGAAGCAATCAGCAGACATATCTACAATGAAATTTTAGAATGAGAAAGATTAATAAGCCCACCTTGTGCATGACAGTAATGACATTTAAAAGCTGATCCAAAAATTGGACATGCTTTTTAGCACCTAAAAAATTCTAAAATGCCTCATGTCCTTGCAGACGACAAGCACCCAGCTGTCCATGAGCGCCTACTCCCCTACAGTACCACTTCAGACAAGCAGACGTCTTTACCTCTCCAGCACCTTGGAAGACAAAGACGTTGTCCTTGAGTGGGATCTTGGTGATCTGAAGGCTGGTCAAGATGCCTGCCACTGCCACTGCTGCTGTGCCTGATCAATACAATCACACAGAGAGAAATAAACAATTATCCCATTACATTAATCTGTACTATCAATTCTCCAGTACTAGTACTAGATAGCGTTTTGTGCTTTTTCTGTCCTTTATTGTTTTTACAGAGTGGTATCCTAACTCCTTAGCTCTTAAGCTGCAAATAGATTCAAAGGGGGTAAATGTTCCCAAACTGACAGATATTCAAAGAAGGGATATTTAGGTGGGTAAGAAAGCATTGTAAAAGTTATGACAGTTTTATCATTCCCAATCACTTTGGACCTCAAAACTGATACACAGTCAACAGTGCTTAGGTCTACCTTGAATGTCATCATTGAAGGTGCAGTAATGGTCTCGGTACTTCTTGAGTAGACGGAAGGCATTATGATTGCCAAAGTCCTCAAACTGTATCAGACAATTCTTTCCAAACCTGAAATATCAATGGGAACAAGACAATAGAATGGAGATTAAATGTTGAATATTCAAGTAAATAGTGGTTCAGCAAAAAAAATTGTGATCATCAGTAGGAAAGACCTTGAAAGATCGAAGCCCACAACTTGGTATTATGGGGAAAACTTGTACGAATCGCAGGCCCTGGAAGAATGAAAGTTGTTTGTCAAAGAAAACTATATGAAAAACCTCTACTCTGATGTATCCCATAAAATTGAAAAGAAAAGACAAAAACAAGACAATACGAACACTGGACACAAGACATTATGGATTTAAAATAAGGGTGAGTGAAAGAGTTAACTAATAAATAGGACAAGGTGATAAAGATCCACTTCCACACACACACACACACACACACACACACACACACACATTAACTCTCTCTCTCTCTCTCTCTCTCTCTCTCTCTCTCTCTCTCTCTCTCTCTATCTCTCTATCTCTCTCTCTCTCTTACAAACATACACACACACATACACACAGTGGCGGTGCTAAATGGAGGGCTAAGGGGCTAATCCACCCACCCTCCAAACCTGACACGCGAGTAGAAAC
>JAUEKY010144005.1:0-10040 GCA_031833965.1 Scyllaea pelagica
CCCGTTTTCTCCTTCACTCTGCATCCTCTGAAGCAAAAACAAAATAAATATCGATTCCTTCGTCTGAGATAATTTCAACAGCTTTTCAAGCGACAAACTTGCCGATGTCGCTCTCTAGTGTGACGTCACATAACACATACCTGTCCATGTGTCCGTCATGCAAACTATTCAATGTGTTGACAATGGCTACTACAAAACTTTTCAATCCGTTGACAATGGCTACACAATGGGCGAAGTCAGGAACATCCAAAGAAGTCCCTATTTATACATTCTTGGGGAAAAACACATCCATTTTCTTTTCAAAACACCACAACACGAGTTAAAACCGTGTCGGCGTCCAGCGACATCGTTGTGCAAGAGAGATGGGGATCATACGTGCATTCCAAGGACAACACTACTGCTACTTTGGTCTTGAGTTGTACTTGATGTATACATAAATACACACAAACACACACACACACACACGTACGCACCCACACATGCACACACACACACACGCACGCGCGCACACACATGAACACACAGATAAGTGGTCAGTGCCGATGTCAATATAGATGAACCGCATTGCTCATGTGATGGTCGTCTGTGAGGCGATGGGCGATGTCTACATGAGGCCACGGGGATATGGGGCGATGGGTGATATGGGACGATTGGTATTTGGTATATCATTCATACGCGCGTGTGTGTATGTGTGTGTGTGTGTGTGTGTGTGTGTGTATGTGTGTGTGCGTGTATTGTTTGCTTCATTTGTGTAATTTTATCATAACCGATGTACAGACAGTATGCCACATATATCTGACATGTCAAAATGAAAGGCAGTATGTGACTGCAAGCCCGCTGCGGCTCCCAGTTTCGCCGTTATCCAGGCAAATTATGCGGGGTTTTTTTTTACTTCCAACGGACACGAACAACTGAAAATACAGCATTGCGGCACCTTAACAGTAACAGGAGCATTGGGATACAGATAGACCCCCATTCTAACTGAGATGGTGATATGTCCGGTAGATTACATAAAATGTCAGTTACTGCCTTTCGTTTGGAAACGGCACCGCATGTCCAAATCCCCTCTCTCCCTTGAACCAAAGAGTGTAGAAATACGAAGAGGGTCAGCCTCGCTCATTGCGTCTAGTAACTTCGCGTTTACGTTTTCAGAATAGGCTCCGCACCTCTCCAGCGAGGAGCTTTCTCAAGATTCGTTGCTAGGCTAACATTTTGTTGTTTGGTTTATAAATGATTTACAGTTGAGCGTCCGTTTTATCATTGTTGTTTCTGCTGTCTTTATGAGTTTTGTGAATTTTTGTAGCAAATTTTGTTTAAATCTAGCCCATTGATCAATATTGTTTTTCAACTTATGACTTTATTATCAAAATTCCTTTTTATAACTTCTTTTCGCAGCAAGTCTTCTCGTCTGGTTTTTACAGCCCAATTTTTAGATCTGTTGGATTCAAGACAGAACCATGCAGATTAATAATCTTGCCTAAGGGCTTACTATGTGAAATTAATAAATGTTACTCTATACAAGACTAGATAAGCGACTGAAAAACTGAATTAGGTACCAGACGAGGATTTTATATTTTATTAGATCGTGATGGATTAATGTGCAAGTTCAAACCTCTGTGACTATTTGATCTCATTAAGTACACGAAGGCAAAGATTAAAAAAATACAAAAAATATACAAACACCCTATTTATAATTAATGCTCTAAAAGAAACAAGTTATTTGCTAGGCTGAAAGCTAGATGTGTTAGCTGTAGTTAGCCTCTCATGCAGTTAGTTTGAGTTTGACATTCATTAGTCAGCCATAGTCATTCTTCTTGCTGAGAGTGAGTAGGTGTTTCAGTCTACAACTTCCCACATATTTTATAACCTTAACAACAATTAATGCTCTAAAAGAAACAAGTTATTTGTTGGGGTGAAAGCAAGATATTACATGTGTTAGTAGTGTTGGCCTTTCATGCATGGTTAGACATTAGTCAGTCAGTCATTTTTTTTTATGAGAGTGAGTGAGATTGTGCTTCAGTCTACAACTACCCACATATTTTATTATAAAATAAGTATCCATGGTTTATTTACATTTCAGGGTCTTTAGGAAAACAAAAAAATGGCAGCCCAGGGTTATCTCTTCGGCAATTCGAGCAATCAATCGCCAACTCAAAGTTGTTTGTCTACTTTGCTTCCATGTCGATGCTATGAGCTATGTTTTATGTTTACATTCTGCCTGGTGGCGCTCGCTGTATCTGTGCATGCCATATAAGGAAGCCTGATCCTCTTTGTATATTTACTCTCTTTGATTGAAGTGAATTGTGACCCTAAGGACTTAAGCAGAATACACAAGAAATTAATCTCCCTCTAGTAGAGCCTGTACCATGACAAATTAAAAAACCAAATCCAAAAGAGACAGTAATATGTGTGTTGTATTAATCTTTCAAGACACTATCGAAATGAGGATAATATACTCTTGCGTCTTCTACAAGCAAAACACGAGAAAACAAAGAGTGTGACATGGACTCTTGAAATAAAGATGAGATATACACACACACACACACACGCACACACACACACACATATACACAAACCATCCCCTGGTGCCACCACTCACCTTGTTCAATCAGCCTCAAGGTGTCCCTGTCATCTGTGACATTGTCATTCCCGATGCTGTTCAGTGACGAGTGCATCCACTTGGCTTCCCCTCGAGTTGTCAACATCAACACCAAGTCGTCCACGCCTTCCACCAGGTACTGGCACCAAAAAAGAAATGGGATGACATGCAATCTTATGTTAGACATTTACCAGCGCCGACCATAAGCTAAGGAGGATCTTTGCCACACATTTTCTTAAATGTGCTTGCAAGCTCCCAAGATTGTTTAGGATCAATATTTCACAAATAGGTATGAAGAACACCCTCCCCCAAAATAAAAACAAGAAATAAACAAACAAACAAAATCAATCCCAAACAACCTACCACACCCCAATATCTAAAATCAATCAGATACAGCTACATCTTGTTTTTTTTTTAAATTCCAGACTGAGAGCTAGACTGTTTGGTTGATATTCTGGACTGGTCTGACTTGGTCTTGACTCCTTGCTTAAAAATGTGTGTCAAGGGTGGATGGTAGTCTTCACCCTGATATCGATGATATACCATTAGTAGTGAGAGTGAGAGGACATATAAACTCACATGGTGATGGTGGCTTGAAATACCCTGGTCTGGGTTCTGGTGATGCATGGTGTGGCAAAACATGTAGAGTAACGCCCCTTTCCTCCAGTGAAGACACTCAACTACTTCAGGGCTGAGGCTGGTTATTACCTATGAAGAACAATAAATAACAAGAATAAAATAAAATTCCCTTTATTGATCCCCGGGGGAAATTATCTTTCGGATCAAATCCAAGGAAAGACTGGATTTTCCCAGTGCAGCGCCGCAGAGTGAGCAATGGGGGTTAATAGAGACGCGATATTATTTTATTTTTTACTGAACATGGGTCAAAGTTTAAAATATAAATTTTCCAGCAAAGGCAAAGCCAGGCAAGAAAAAAACCTGCAACTAAAAAAAAAAATAACATTAACAAACTATGAAGAAAAAAACCCAGACTCCTTAAACTTAATAATTGGATAAGATTCTCTTCAATAAACAACTAAAAGAAAAACAAAATTAGCATCATGATGGGTGACCCCATTTACATGGAGTTCCGTATCTACGGCAAGAGAAGCATTTTAATTCCAGCGGGTCTGTGCCAAGCAGGAAAATAGAACAATCCACCGGCAAAGACACATTTTAAATTCTGATCCACCGACAGCGCCGGCGAACACCGGCAAACTTTGATCCATGGATTTAAGACTAATAGTGACAGATTTCTATCTTTGTAAAACCGATATCCATATGCAAGTGATTGTTAGCTCCAAACCAGTTACTATGCTGCCACACATAGATGAATAGAAGAGCTCAATCAAATATTTCACCCAGTTACCATATACTGACACCCAGCCGTCTAGTCTTAACACTATTCCCCTGCTGCTGATTATTGGGCAGGACAGCTTATTTCATACCAATTTCTTCATTACAACTGCTGTAAATTTTTTAAAAAGCCAAAAAATGACTCTGCTGAATGAAAAAAAACAGATGAAATGAAATAAACTTTAATCCGTTAATCTAAAAAATACAGGGGGGGGGGAGGCTACCCATTTCACCCTGATTTACTCAATAATCTTGAAAAAAATCTTACACTAGATTATTCCAAACTTTTCACACTTATCAATTATGCCCATTATGAGACCAGTTGGCCTTGTGTCAGCATAACATGACTGTGTGAGATATTTGTGTGGAGTCCTCCATTTAGCTTCGTGCAGCAGCATGTAGGCATATCAAGAGCACTCTAAAAAACCTATAGAGTAATGAAAGAGACGTTAAAACATTAAGGTTAACTTTAAAAAAAACATTTGTACATATTCAATATCATTTTTAGATTACAGTGTTGAATAACAATTTGCTTCCAATGATATCTATCTTATGACTGCAAATAAATCCGTTGGTTGATTGCAAATTTGTATAAAAATTGCGCACTGAAAGTGGAGAAAAATTTGCTTCAAGAAACCTAACCCTTGATGAAATTACACAGTTGCTCTTTCATTAAATCACCCAGCCTGAAAAAAACAAAGTAATTTTCCAAGAATCTTCGGAAAACTATCTATTGAATTGTCCCTCTTCCTCTTCTAAGAAAGACAAAATAGGTTTTAAAGTGTTATATTAATTTAAAATCAAATATCTCTGCTCTTATTTTGTATTATTTCACTTTGATTTATTCTATCTGGGATGCAAGAGACGAATGATTTTCCTCACATCTTCCTCAGGACAAACAGTTTTGGCCAGGTCCTCCAAGCTTGTTAAGGAATCTGGAAACAAAGAAAAACAAAAATAACAAAGCATTGATAAAAGTGACCTGATTATTTTGTTATAACTGTAAATGTTCAATAATATAGATGATGATGATAATGCAAATTAGCAGCAACAAAAATATACAGATACTAAGACTACCAATATGATATTAAGTGACAATTCTCAGAGCATCTTTACAGTGCCTTGTTCAAGAAGTGGCATGACTTGCTGGGAATGTCAGTCAGCACACTGGGACTGTGTAAAATGTTTATTGAGCCCTGTTTTTCTATCTCTGTGTGCTAGCATGGTAACACGCCTCACTAGCTCTGCCTTCAATAAAACCCAAAAATCATAGGGCATTAAAATTGTTATGTCAAATATTTAGATCTTTTCAAGTCTATGAGTTCTGTCAACATTAAGACCTGCAAATAGTGAGTTATACTTCTTTAAACTAGCCTCTACAAGAAGTGTTCTTAAATTCATTTTAGTAAACCAAAAAATTCAGACAGCTAAATAAACAGAATACAGTCTCTGGTTGGAAAGACACATATATCCACCTAGGTTGTTTACTTGAGTTCACAGCTATAATGACAAAGAAAGTTCTGCCAGCATCCATGTTTACACTTTCCTTGACTTCCAGGTTTCTGAATTGGTTACACATATACATTTACTCTTCTTTTTGTGGTGTCATCTCAATAGAGGTCGACGTGAAATGGCCCTCCAGCTTTGTCTGTCCATTGCACTTTCGTTACACACACTCATTGTTGTTCCACTCCAATCTTTGATGTCATCTATCCAACTTCTGGCGGGCCGTCCTCTCGCTCTTTTGCCCTCAACTGCTCCTTCCATTATAAGCTTTTATACATTTACAACAAGATCAAAAGTAGCAGTAGGGCATAGAGTACTCCCAAATTGAACTTGACCATCCTCATTGGTAACACAACTTATGTACACAATTGTAATATTTCAAGCTCTTGCTGCAAACATCATCTATATCTAGTAAAGATCATTGCTGACTATCAGCTAACACCACAAAAAGCAAACAACATGAATAATCAGAAATCTTGTTTGCAGACACTTATGACTTTCAAATCACATATTTGTTGCCTACCTATGATGGACTTGATATCTGACTCGGCCGACTCAGGAGAAAAGTCATCCTCCACCAGCTCTATCTCCTGAACGTATGTCACATCTAGCACAAGCTGCCCACAAAGACAAAAACAAATTACTATAAAAAGCCATAATATTTATGAAAAATAAAGATTTTTCAAGTTCCTTTCATGTCACTTTTGTAAAATATTCAAAGCTTAGTGATGACCTCAGGCAAGCGCTACGTGAATCAGTGCTATTAATCTTAATGTGCAGATTTGTAGTAAGGTGGTAGACTCTTGGGCTTGTAATCTTGAGGTTGCAAGTTTGATTCTAGCTAGCAACAGTGTAAAGTTGAATCCTTGTAAAAGGCTCCACTCAAATGTAAATGAGTATCTAGCCATTATCAGCATTCTCCCTGTACAAAATACCAAATAAAAACACCCTGACTAGAGCCGGTAAGGCTTGTCCCATTTATGCTGTGTTGGTGATAACTTGGAACTCCCTTGTAAAATGCTTTCAGCACACTTAGTGGGTATTTTGCCATATTAAAGCTCATCCCTCTCTTTATCAATGCATATTTGAATAGTACAGAAACACACAATCTAGAAGCCTAGGTATGTACTTAATAACCAACTACTCCAAACTCCCAGCATAGCCCCCTGGTTCACAGCTGGGAAGACAGTAAAGTAGTCATGTCTTGGAGACATGGAGAAGGAGCTTTGAGAGGGACATACAGAATAAAGGGAGGTTTTCTAAAAGGGATTATTGGTGACAGATTGAGAGAAAAGGCGCTGGCTTATATTTGAATGATTTGCTCAGAATCCATTAGAGGAACCTGAAATTAGATATCTAACATTTTGGTTTAATGCCAGCAAAGCGCTCTGGACATGTCAATGTGCCGCTACACAAAGATAAATGGAGAACTCCTACAAATATCTCACCCAGTCACATTATACTGACACCGGCCCAACTAGCCTTAGCACTATTCCCAAAATGCTGAACGCCAGTTGGGCATCTGATTTTTACGACTTAAGTATGTCACGGCTTGGGAACGAACACACAACCTACAGGTTCCTGGGCGGATGCTCAGCCACTTGGGCCAAGGCGCTGGTTGAATTAAATAACAAAAACTCTAAAGTGGTTTAAACACTCAACCTGTGCTATGTCCCTCAGGATCTTATGGGCAACTTCTGCCAAATCTTGCTCATCTTTTCCTTTGACCCGAGAAAGGACTGACTTGCACTTCTCATTGTATGTATGAAGAAGGACACTGCTCTCACTGTCTGAAATATGAAACGGAAAAAAGATGGTCAAGACTTGCAAAGCTTGGGACAGAATTAACTATCTCTTTTTCAATTCATCAGTATTATCTGAATACACGCAAAAAAAAAAAAACCAACAAAACCGGCACCTGTATCATATCTGCTTCCTATTCTTTGATCAAGATACAGTAACAAAAATATAACTTACTTTTCAAAGAAACTCAATCAGGAGGCCAAAATATGTGGCCAAAGTGTTATATCTTGAATAAAGGGAAGTAAACTATGATCTCATTTAGCACCATAGATATATTAGTAACAACAAATAAAAAGAAACAAGATTAATGTTTTAATGACTATGGTCTTATCTATAAACTGTTTTGTGTTGTTATCAGTTCCCCTTTGTGCCGCCCAATGGCAGTGTAAGGACCTGACATAAAATCTAATATTTGACATTAGAATGTGTCAAAAAGTATAAACCCAATCTGATATAAAACAAAAGTCAGAAAACTCTGAGCCAAGAGATTAAGATAAACAATTGGCTAGCCCACTGTGCACACTCTTGAATGACTCAAAGATAATACATATGGGGGGGTACATATGGGTAGATCAAACAAATTTTAATGTAGCCTGAGATTGGACTTGCAGCCCTACCTACAAAGAAACACTGCTTCACCACTACAGGCAAGATATCTATAAACTATTTTCCCTAAGTGTTACATTTAAATCACCAAATATTTCTCTCCATGCAGAAGTGAGTAAAAGCATTGCTATTTGCTCTCATTTCATTTCATCATCAAGTACCCTTTTACCATTACAGTGTAGGGCCGACTCTCATGAGTAGGAATTTCTCTGGATCATGCCATTATGCCAAGCAGGTGATCAGCCCACTGTGACCTTTTGGTGGTAGTGGTTGGATTTCAATTTTGCCTGGACAGCGGCCTTGCGGCCTACTCTTTTCGATTTCCAACAGCCAAGGAGTCTTTAACGTGCGCAACGTGCACACGGAACCTCCAGGTTTATCGTCCGTCTCCGATGGGACTAGGCTCTAGATCCCATCTACCGATGTTGTAGGGATCAGAAGCGAAAACCGCTAGCCTGTAAACAAATCAAAACAAACTCAAGTGGCCTTAAGCCAAGTTTCATTGAATACCTTGAATCAATATTTATCTGAAACCTTTTGCCTATCTGCAACTGATAAACATGTTATCAATTGGTTTTTTTTTCACATTGCTAGCATGGAGCTAAAACATTTGATAACATTTGATTTTTTTCAAGCTATTTTTGAAACTTATTACATTTTTATACTTAGAACTCATGCCACGGCACACCTAAGTCATAAAAATCGTTCTTTTTAGCTGCCACCCACCTGTCAAACGATACGTCGCCGCCTTGGATCGAACCAAGGAACAAGCGGCCATTCAATCAGCTGAGCCACAGGTGCCGGTTAACCAACATTGTTGCCCTGGGGGGGGGGGGATATGAGATAGAGTGCCTACCTTTGCAATGGTAGACCCTGCGTTTACATCCAAATTACAACCTGTACCAAACCCAAAAACGTGAAAGAACAATCTAGAAACAATATTATTCAGACTGGCGTACGGAACTGTTGACACAAATTGGCCCGGTATCAGACTACTGCAACTGGATGAGACATTCGAGTGAGTCATTCAGTTTTCTCTTTGTGGCAGCACAGCCAGTTGCATTAAAACTTATCAACCTTTGAATGAATAACAATAACCAGCAGCACAGTATTATTCAACAGCAGCATTGACCATTTTTTTCTTTTGTCTTGTGTCTTGTATCGGCTAGTGGAATAGTGAGGCCATACCCTATCGTATGCAAACAACGAACGAACGCTGAACTAAAAACAAAACAAAACATCAGTATTACCTTGGACTTGAATACTGAGATGTGAGCAGGACGCCTTGGGCACTTTCCTTGGAGGCTGGTGTGCTGACGGTTTCAGACACATAAAATGACTGACCCGCTGGGGTGTCGGGTAAGTATATAGATACCTTTAGCACATTATCACCAGCCGGTCTTGATATCATTTTGTCAATTGCCCGCCGTCTATTTACGTGGTTATAACGTGCGATAAGATACAGTGCGTTTGTGTTATCTGGGGTTTCCAGTAAAGATAAAGAGAGATTATAATATTGTTATATAGACAGACAGGGGAGAGACCTAGTCATTTTTTACGTCTTTGGTAGGTCAAGGTCATAGGTCAAATCATCGACGAACCTGTCCCCGTGTGGTTGTGGTGTGGTGTGGTTGTTGTTGTGGTGGCGGTGCAATGGTGTTGTTTTGGTAGTGTGGTGATATGATATTGGTGGTGGTTTTAGTGGTGGCAGTGGTGTGGTTGTGGTTGTGGCATGATCGTGTAGTGGTGGTGGTGGTTTGGTGGTTGTGGTGGTGGTGGTTGTTGGTTGTGTGGTTGTGGTGTTGGTGTGTAGGTGTGTATGTGTGTGTGTGTTCCAGTAGACATCCATAATCTAGGGCCATTCGTCCGGGCTCTTGCTATTCTAAGCAAGCTGGACTATTCTTGATTTATCATCATGATAATTATCATGGCCATTCTCATCATCGACGTCGTTATTATTTGCTTCGTCATCATCATCATCATCATCTTCATCATCCTCATCTTCATCGCCATCACAGTCACAATTGTCTAAAGGGGAAACAAGCAGGAGCAACAGAAAGGATAGGCAGAAAGTAAGAAAGAAAGAAAGAAAGAAAGAAGAAGAAGAAGAAGAAGAAGAAGAAGAAGAAGAAGAAGAAGAAGAACAAGAAGAAGAAGAAGAAGAAGAAGA
>JAUEKY010144116.1:5000-10040 GCA_031833965.1 Scyllaea pelagica
CATTTGAGCTGCCTCTGTTTTAGTTGATCTTGTTGTTCTGGCTTCTTTCACATCATCACCGACACCGTTGGCACAAGTGGTTGAGCGTCCGCCCCAGAGCCGGTAGGTTGCGTATTCGATCCCTAAGTCGTAAACAATCGGCTTCTAGCAGCTGCCCGCGAGGCGTTCACCATTATTTGAACAGTGCTAAAACTGGTTGGCCCGGTGTCAGTATAATGTGACTGGGTGAAATATTCGTGTGAGTTCTTCGTGTATCTCTGTGTGCCAGCACTTTAGCATATTCCTAGCGCACCACCAGCGATATAGCCTATTAAGTGTTGAAACAGGCGTTCAAGCTTAACGTTTGTTTGTTTGTTTTTTATTTAGATCTGGAGAAGAACAAAGCGATGAAACGTCGGACTGCAATAAACAACCAACGACTCTGTGATAACAGAACACCTGTTTTGAGATCTTTAATCGCAAATGCTTTGTTGTGTACAAAATGTGTGAGGATATTTTATTTTCTACATGAAATTATAGGCTTGTCGTTTACGTTACTTTGTACCGTGCGATGCTATTATGTTCTGAACATTCTCGTGCAGTTCTTAATTATAAAATATTTCCAAAGCGGAAAATTTTGGTAACATTCTTCGGAGCTGCTACGCCCTATAAGCCGACAAGAACGAATTACGTCCACATTTGGAAAAACCCCAAGCTTACAAGCTTGACCTTTCATAGATAATGTCCCTATCTTTGGCATATTGATAACATTCCTCAGCACTTTAAGCATTCATGGAGTCGAGATTTGATCAGATGTTTGTCAAATCTAGAGCTAGCAAGTAAAACGAAAATAGCAATATTTAACTCAATATATTGTCCAACACTGA
Organism: Scyllaea pelagica; assembly: GCA_031833965.1. Lineage (NCBI taxonomy): Eukaryota > Metazoa > Mollusca > Gastropoda > Nudibranchia > Scyllaeidae > Scyllaea > Scyllaea pelagica. The sequence goes on from JAUEKY010144116.1 coordinate 5,867, forward strand.
TATATGGAAGTGGATCATGGGAACTGGATAGCAAAGACAAAAGTAAATTACAGGCTGTTGAAATGAAATTCTTTAGACGATCAATAGGCAAGACTAAAAGAGATAAAATTAGAAACACCAGAATTCGAGACCAATTGAAAACGGATATTATCGCAAGTAAAGTTGAAAAGGCTAAACTGAGGTGGTTAGTGCATATAAACTGAATGGGTAATAATCTAATCTAATCTAATCTATTTACTCATATAGCGTGTAACATCTAGTCGAAGAAGTGCTCTGCGGCGCTTTACAATGACAGTGAAATAAAAATAAAATAAAAATAAAAACATCCCATTATGCACATGCTAACATCACCATAATATAAATGTTGCGTTTTCACATGGAAGCATTTGCAAACTAACTTTCAAATGCTCTACTAAAAATTTCTGTCTTCAAAATTTTTTTAAAAGTCAAAAAATGTAGAGGGCTTCGTGAAAAGGCTAATATTTTTCCATAGATGGGGGAGGGGGGGGGGGGCTGAGTGACAAAAGGCTCGTTTACAAAAGACAAATTTACAAATAGATTCCTTAAAAGCTAGTGATTCTGAAGATCTAAGGCTACGTGGTGGCTGATGAATAATAATTAACTCTTGTATATAACTGGGGGAATCACCATAAAAGCATTTAAAAGCATGACATAAAATTTTGAATTCTATTCTATATCTAACAGTCAACCAATAATAAAATTCCAAAACAAATCCTAGAATGTAAGCCACAAGGCAAATTACATAGATGTATACCCAAGAAACTAAGGCAAGAAACATTATCAGAAATAGTAGAAAAAGAGGTTTTTAATTCGTTGAAGCTCTTATTTCCAATTAATGTAAGCACACACATATACACATGGATTCTTAATAATTGACCAAAAGACCACAATGTGTTTCAATTTGCTCAAATAATAAACGTTTTAAATCAACCGCACCAATAGCAAATACGGGAGCACCCCGAGGTACTGTATTAGCGCCAAGCCTTTTTTCAACTTACTCAAATTACTGTCTGAGTTCATATGATAATTTACGTATTTTAAAATATGCAGATGATGGAGCTATTGAAGCCCTGATAGTGGAGAACAAAGACGTTAGAAATTTTCCTGACAGCATTGAACAATTTGTAAGGTGGTGGAACACTCCCATGATAAACTAATTACCTCTAAAAAATATAAATTACCTGGATGTACTCTCGCATAATGTGTGGATGCATGTGCTGTTGTCAATCTCTTTTTATCTCCGTGTACTTTAGCTTCCTACGACATGTGATTACATAATGCTTTATATGAATGTGATTTGAACACATGTATAATTTTTACTTCTGGATGAAAAAAGTACATCTTATCTTATCGTATTTTATGTAAGTATCATTTTTCAATTAGCTGGCCAGTGTATTGAGCTCTCTATTCATCAATGTCATAGTTTCTTTCAGAAAACAAACGGTCATTGTCGTAAAAAATGTGTATTTCTGAACGTCCGTTGACCTTTTTTTTTCGAGCTAGATCGAATGTCTTTATTTTCGTGACGGCTAATCTTAGTATTCACGTCAAACATAGATAAACCGAATTCCAAACCAAATGGTTTTCAATATCATATATCAACAAACAACAGCTCACTTTAAAATAAAATCATGTTTACATATTACCACCCTTCTACACTTTAGAAAGAAGTGCTGACGAAATGCACCAGATACCATAATGTACAAAGAATTGCCAGACACTCGTACTTGTACTCGTTCTTCGTAATATCTACTCTCGTTGATAATGGTCTGCTTGATGTCAGCTCGTTAAACGTCGAAAAGTCTTACATACGCTCTAAAGGGCATCGTTTTTCCTGGGGTAATTCCTATGCCTCTGGCCGGAAAACTAATTTTCTTGGTGTGACAAACACAGGCATTTCGCTTTTTATTTGTAGTTGTTGTTTTTGTTTTCCTCTATTGCAATTTGAACCAGCATTATTGATTTAAAGTACAACGTCCTCCCACAAATTTAACGGTTTACAGCACATGAAAGATAAAGAGCAGGAAAGCAATCCAGCTCTCCGTAGTCTTTGTAGCACTGTGGTTAGCCATTTGGACCGTACTGAACGGTCAAGGGCTGGAATCTTAATTCAGGATTAATAACTTCAAACGAATAAAAAAGGGAGAGCCTTTATTAAGCGCAATATCCAATAAACGTGCTCAAAGCGCTTTACAAGGGGTCCCCAACCTATAGCAACATGAAACAAATATGACAAGACAAGCAGCCTGCTAGGCGCTAGTACATTTTTTTTTCGGACAGAGACAACGCTGCACACGGTCAGGTACTCATTTACACCTGAGTGGAGAGTGAAAATGTGAGTAAAGAGCCTTTTCCAATGAGTCAATTTTGCGCCGTCTCCGACGTTTGAATCGAACCCGCGATCTCACGATCACAAGCCCAAAGAGTCTACCACTAGACCACAAAGTCACATATTCGTGTGAGTTCTCCTTTACCTCCCTGAGGCAGCACGTTAACATGTCCAAAAGTGCTCCGTCGGCGATGTCACCTAAGCCGTGTAGAAGGAGGCGTTAGCGCCAAATCGTTCTACGTTATTTAACGTATTGTGCGTTAAATTGGAGTGTACACAAATACGGCATTATATGCCTCATGTGAAATTGGAGTGTACACAAAAGCAGCATTATTAGCCTTATGTGAAATTGGAGTGTACACAAACAAGGCAATGTATGCCGTATGTAAAATTTGAGTGTACAGAAATTATGGCATGTAATACCTAACACGCACATGCACAGACACACACAAAAACACACACACGCGCGCGCACACACACACGCACACGGTCGGCTTCGTTGGCGCATTTGGTTGAACGTCCGTCTCGTAACCGGTAGTTGGAGGGTTCGATTCCCACACCGCAACCTACCAAAGTCGTAAATATCGGTTTATAGTAGCTTCCAGCCTGGTGTTCGGCATTATGGAAAGTGCTAAGATTGGTTGGCCCGGTGTAAGTATAATGAGACTGGGTAAGATATTCATGTGAGTTCTCTGTTTATCTCTGTGTGGCAGCACGTTAACATGTCCAGAGTGTTCCACCGGCGATGTGATTTAAACTGTGTAGATAGAAGCAGGCGTTAAACCATAACGTTTTTTAAACACACAAACAAACAAACAAACAAACAAACAAACAAACACACGCGCACACACGCTGCTAATACACAAGCGCTCGCGCACACTCAATGCTTCTTATTCTCAAACGTTTACAGCATTAAAAAAATGGCTGCCGTGAAATATTTCCCCAGAATCCTTTTTTTTTCAGCCATGTACAACAATCGATCTGTTCTCTGTTTTCAAGCATTCGATTTTTCAGCATATGTGTCATCATTGCTCCCACAGTCACCGTGTATTTAGTATTTACTCTGATTTTGAATTTTCAGCGATGATCATGCTAACCGCACGGTAAGGCTAGGCAGGACATATTTCAAGCTCTGTAGGCATAATCCACCAACTATGACGAATGAATGTAGACATGATGATCACTTTAAAGCCCTAAAGCCCTCTATAAATAGGAAAATAGGTAGTGGATGAAATGTGATAAAAGATTTGGCATGCATAATACTATTACCGCACAGTTTTGATTGAGCTAGGTTTGAAAACAGACATGAAAGAGAGAGGAGAGAGAGAGAGGAGGAGGAGGAGGAGGAGGAGGGGGGGAGGAGGAGGAGGAGGAGAGGAAAGAAAAAAGAGAATGGGGAAAGGAGAGAAAGAAAGGGGATTGAAGTAAGAGACGGAGGGGAGAGGAGAAAGAGAAAGAGAGAGAGGGGGAGAGAGAGAGAGAGAAGGAGGAGGAGGAGAGGAGAAAAAGAAGCGGGAAGAGCGAGAGAGAGAGAGAGAGAGAGAGAGAGAGAAAGAGAGAGGAAGAGAGAGGGGAGGGGAGGGGAGGGGAGGGGAGAGAATGGGGGAGGAGAAAGAGAAGATGGGGAAGGGGGAGAGAGAGGGAAGGAGGGGGAAAGAGAGAGGAGGGGAGATGCGAGAGAGAGAGAGTAAAGAAGGGAAAGAGAGGGGTGGTAAATGAGACAGGGGAAAGGCGCGGAAGGAGGAGGGAGAGCGAGAGAGAGAGAAAGAGAGAGAGAGAGAGAGAGAGAGAGAGAGAGAGAGAGAGAGAGAGAGAGAGAGAGAG
>JAUEKY010144227.1:0-10040 GCA_031833965.1 Scyllaea pelagica
AAATGAACTGTTTTAAAGCTCAAATGTTTCTCAGCTGTTTTACACTTATTATGCTCTGTCACTCTGTGCCAATGTCTCTGTGGTCTCGCAATTACTTCTAACTGGACAGTAGAGCACAGAAGAGCTACACCTTACTCTGTGGTACTGTTCACAGATACATAGTTATTCATTTGGGCTGATGTTACTGGTTGGTTAATAAAGACGGTACACCCTATTCTATCTTTTCTATTTTGTTCGTTCAGTGAATTAATACAAAGTTGTTTATTATAGTTGTAGTTTCATTTTTCTGTTTGTTTGTTGTTTTGTTTCGTTTGTTTTGTTTTTTTTTGGTTTTTTTTTTTGTTTGGTTGTTTTGTTTTGTTTTTTTTCGGGGGGATTGTTTTACATTTAAAAGCATTACAGTATTTAAAGTTAAAGAGTGTTTAAAGAGTTGGCCCGGTGTCAGTACAATAACAATGTGATTGGGCAAGATATTTGAATGAGCCCTCTATTCATGTATGGCAATGGAAATTTGGTAGCACATACTGGTACTGCCATTTTTTTTCATTGCAGCATATATGTCTGTTAGTATTTATATTTTGGGACACGCAAGAAGTTTGCTCTGTACAGCTGCCCCGCAGACTATTTGAGAAATTGTCAAACAGTTGCAGGATATTTTTCCTATGCTGAACTTTCACTCATGCCTCTTTTTATTTTTATCTTCATATGGGAGCAGACCAATTTATCCAGAGCGCTTTAAAAAAGGTGTTTGGTTTTGTTAAGGTTAACGCCCTTTCTAAAACATATTCTTGACATGTTAACGTGCTGCCATTCAGAGAAAAACAGGACCTTAGACACCACCACCAGGCCATCAGAAGTAAGCACATACGGCTGCTCACCCACCAAACTGTTCAAGATATTAGCATGGACCCGCTGGACTCTCCAGCCAATGCCAAATACTTATCATTATGAGGTTACATGTAAATTGATACAATAATAAATTAACTTTTGCAGTATCTATAACGTTTTTTTTAAATGTTAAAAACGCTATAACTTTATGGATTAACCCCTGCTTCTACAAAATTTGGGTCACAGGAGCATTCTGGGACATGTTAACCTGCTGCCACACTGAGATAAATAGGAGTAGGAGTCCTCACACCAATATCTCACCAAGTCACATTATACTGACACCGGGCCAACCAGTCTAAGCACTTCCCATAATGCCGAGCGCCAGGCGGGCAGCTGCTAAAATAACATTTTTACAACTTAAGTATGTCACTGTGTGGGAATCGAACCCGCCACCTACCGACTACCAGGCGGCAACTCAACCAAGTGCGCCAACGAAGCTGGTTGCAACATCTATAATAATAATACCCCTTTTCACCTCTTTGAAAAAGTCAGAATAAGCAGCACTCTCCAGAACTAATGTCTCACCCAATGCACAAAGTCAAACTATACTGACAATGGGCCAACCAGTCCTAGCAGTGCATAAAGCAAGGCAAGAAGACGCTAAAAAAATGGTTATTACAACAGGTGCGTATCAGGGCCTGGGCTTGAACCTACAACCAACAAGACTAGTAATTCTGAGGCAGACACTTAAACACTTGAACCAAGAGCGCCAGTAAAATGTTATCATATCCCAGACGCCAACAATTATCCAGATAAACAAGCGGAGCAGGCACTGAAAACAGGAAAACTCAGAAGAGTGGGGTGTGGTGCAGTGCTGAAAGTGAACAAAGCCATTCAAAGAAGAAAGAATAGGAGAGAGAAATCGGTAGATGGCAGGTTTCGAACCCAAGTCTGCCCGGTAACATCACCTTGCACCAGCAGATAAAATAATAAAAACTTGCTCAACACTTGGCCATCCTGTTCATTGCCAAATTTACACATTTTCATATCCAAGATTTAAGGTTATTTAAGCAAGGCAGCAGATCAAACCCAAAAACACCGGCTTCGTTGGCGCACTTGGCTGAGCATTTGCCTCGTAACCAGTAGATGGCGGGTCCGATTCCAACACTGACATACCAAAGTTGTAAAAATCCTTTTTTTTTTAGCAGCTGCCCACATGGCATTTGGCATTATGGGAACAGTGCTAAGACTGGTTGGCCCACTGTTAGTTTTATGTGAGATATTCTTGAGTTCTCCGTTAATCTTCTTTGTGTGGCAGCTTGCTTACCTGTCCAGAGTGCACTGCCGGCCATTTGACCTAAATTGGGTAGAAGCAGGCGTTACAACCAAAATGTTTAAACAATTCTTTTTACACTGTGACCTACTTGGTGGTTGGATTTAATTTCGCCCAGAAAGTGGCCTTGCGACCGAATCATTTCAATTTCCAATATCATTTATCATTTATTTTTTTCAATTTGCCTTTACATTCACCATTGAAATTACTCCCAGCAAAGACAAGGAAAACATCTTAATCTGTATTGCAGCAAATTTCAAGATTTTTTTTCCTACATCACATTTAACCATAGATCAACATAATTCAGTGTGATAGTAGAAATTATTTTATTTCATTTTGGGTTATATCATCTATGTACAATGAAGAAGACTTGTAACAAGGTTCCAACAAGTAACACATTATGAATCAGTGAGTCATAGTTCAAAAAGGGATGTGGAAAATCAAGCACAATTTTGTGCTGAGGAAAAAGAAAAAAAAAAAAAACTTTTCTGAACAGTTCATCTTCTTACATATGAAATCATGTTTCAAGCCTGTTATTTTGTGGATCAAATTATTCAGAATCTGACTGTTCCTTCTTCTTCTTCTTTTTCTTTTTCTTGGCACTGCTGGTGTCCACTTCCACTGTAAGGAGATGAGAAGGGGAGAGGAAACACTTTGTTAGGAGGGGGCAACCAGTATTACTGTCATACACAGAAATAAATGCTTTTCAGCTGAACATAAAACCAAAAAAGAATGGAGGCATCATTTCAATTAGTTGAAAAAAAAAATAACGAAGATTGAATGAAAACATAATTACACTAACTATGAATATGTTGAAATCATAGAAATAACAGAACTAACAAATATCGCACATAAGTGCAATTCTGCCACCAGATAATGAGCCATACAAATATCAATAACACCGGTAGTTTGAGATTGAAGACAAGGAGAAACTAATTTTTCAGCTCAAACCAACAACAACCCACAGATAAAAACAAAAATCAGTCACTTATGAAAGTCAAATATCATGGGTTGTAGCAAAAAACAATTTTCACCACCAAAAACTGCTTTGCTTTAACTGAAGTAGTGACTGCAGTGAGGACTGCAATTCAAATCAGCTAAAAAAAAAAAAAAAAAAAAAAAAAGAATAGGAGGGTTTGATAGGCCACTTAAGTTACCGTAACCAAACAAAGGGCATATTTGCAAACAAGCCAACCATAAAATATTATTAGTATTAAAAAAATCAATTCGATGTCAATGCAAAATTGCCCTTTTCATCAAGAAAAAGAATGACTCATCAGTAGCCCGTTGGTACCAATCAAATAGGAAGAGGAATATAAGTAGAATACCTTGATCCATGGGCCATGAATGGCTTACTATGTACATATGTAATTACTACAATGGAACTCGGTTGTTACGAGAACCCAAGTTCAGAGTGAGAATTGTTATTATCAAGCTCTCGTTATTCCTATTTCCACAGAACACCCCCCCCCCCCAACCCCCATTTTTAAAGAATTCCAGGCAGACGCTTACTTTCTTCAGCTGCTGCTTCCTCCTCCGCCTCCTGCTTCTTCTTTTTCTTCTTCTTCTTGGAGGAACTGCCATCTTCTGTTGGGGTCGCGGCTTCTGTGGTGGACTCGTCGGCACTCTTCTCTTTCTTCACTTTGGATTTCTTGGGCGTTTCTTCCTCGTCATTCACCTCTTCCTTTATCTTCATCTTCTTTGCCTTGGGGGGTTTGGACGGCGTCTGTTCATCGCCACTGACCGGCTCGTCTTTAATCTTTCGCTTCACCGGCAATGTGGAGTCTTGGTTGGACTGGAACGTCTTCACTTCACTAGAAAATAATTTGGAATGCGGGTAGAAAATATTGGAGGTGAGACAGCACAAAGCACACAATTTGAAAAACGAGGTAAAAGGATGGAGGCTCACAATGAAAAAAAGAAAGAAAAAGAACTACTAGGCAATCAAATGTTAGAATAAATCAAAATAAAATCCAGTTACAAAACATCTTATTGAATATAGATTTGGAGAGCTCTAGATCAATCGCATGTTGAGGAAAACAAAAGACAAAATGACAATCAACACATATAAAGCCAGGGCTGCCAACCAAATCAAAAAGGAAGTAGAGACACGTAGAGGGCAAAGACTGGTCATGAAGTGGGGGGTCAGGGATACAAGAAAATGAAACAATTAGAATCTTTTGGAAAGTTGTGAGACAGAGCTCTCCTAGCTGGACTGTCTACTGTTTCATGGTCTTGCGTGTTTGTGTTTTCTAACTTTTTTTTGGTAATTTGTTATTTAAAAAAAGATGTAATCTCAAAATGCAAAATCAGGGCACTTGGTAGCCCTGGAAAGTCATAACGTCAATGAATAAAAAGTGAGGACATATACAAGACATAGAGGCTTGGCAATTATTTTAGTATGATTTGGAGATTGACACATCTTAAAAATCAAAACAAAATGCCCCAAGGTATAAGGATGGATGCTCAGCAAGAAAAAAACAAAACAAAAAAAAAATAACTTAACATTCAAATCTTAGAATAAATCAACATATAATTCAGTTACCAAGTTGAAAAGATTCCTCCCAAATCAGAGAAAACTTTATAAACGTCTGAAAATCTCTCATGAAGGGTGAGGAGAAAACATGCTTAGAAATAGTGAGAGAATGGTCTTACCTGTAGTTTGTGTATTTTTCTTGTTTGTACTGAAATTTCCCTGCACCACTTAATTTTCTTGCCTGTGAAAGAAAAATAAAAACAAGTTGTGTATAATAAAAACTGGACAGTTAGGCCTACTTTGCAGTGCACATAAATCAATTTCATTATGACTGACTGCCGGATGTAAAATGGTTTTTATGCTTCAAAACCTTAACCTGCAGAGATCTCACATGCTGAGAAAATTAAAGAGGACCTCTTCCACTAAAAAAAAAAAAAAAGAAAGAAAAGAAAAGAAAAATCAGTCCCATTCTTTCTAATATTTCAAAAATCATGCTTATGAAGTTGCCAAAACGTGGGACAAAGAGAGAAAGTTAAAATATATATATATATTTGATGTCATTGGATGCACTTATTGAGAGAGGGAGAAAAAGAGAGAGACACACACACACACAGAGGGAGGGAGAGGGAGAGAGAGAGACCGACTTACCGAAGCCTGATCCAAGCTCCGTACTCTAGACTCCAGCTTAGCACGCTGTTCAATACCAAGAGTGCTATCACTGGTTTCACTCAAGGCATCCACTCGAATGGCTAGGGCAGCCTTGGCTGCCAGCATTCTGGACATCTGGGGAAAAACAAAGTATAGGTGTGTAAGATTCCTATCATGCTGTCATTCAATGTACAAAACTTATGAGTCTGAAGCAATAAGGTTGTATCTAAATCAATGAATGTTCATTTAATTGTAAGACAATACAAAGGAGAATTGAAGGCAAAAAAAGAAAATAATAATAAAAAAATTACCCCCCCCCCCAAAGGCCATGAAAAGATGTCTCAAACTAGTTTGTAAAAAAGTTTTCAAAGGCGGTAAAGGCTTAGTTCTTAGCTTCCATCAGAGAAATAATCCTCATGTACTTGGTATCAGTACAGGTCTGTGAAAATTCTCATCCTCTGGAAACATCATTTTTACTCCAAACGGATAAAAGCAACACAACGAGGTACACACACAATAATAAAAAAAGAATGTATATCAAGGAAAGAAAATGACAATTTAAAAACCTTTCAATTACTCTGTCAAATTATCTGGAAAAATTGGTTTTTAACAATGTGGATTTTATTGTACATTCGGATTGCTACGACAAGATGAAAAATAGTGTAAAGGAGAGAAACATGTCTCTTATGTAGTATAGTAACCTGTTTTAGTTTGCACATTTATCAAATAATTCTAGATTTACATCTTGTTTACAAGTTTACATTCTACATTATATAATCAATCTAAAACAATCTATAGATTGCAGGCAATTACTTCATCAGAAAGACAAATGTCAACACAGAATTATCAGAACAGGTCTGTGGAATTCTCGTCATATGAAGTAAAAATAACCGATAACCCCTGGTCTCTCTACTCTACTTGAATATTAGGCTAGGTGACAGGGGAATCCACTTTGTCTTAATAATGTCTTCCCTTAGTAAAGCTGGCTCACATAAGCAGCTGTTGTTTTGAGCATCTAGTAGTCCTAGTATGTGCAATTTTCTACAATACAGAATTTTAACTCAATAACATGCTTGATCATTTTTATGTTTTTTTACATTTTACAATAAACACTTTTAAACTAAACTTCATGCCCAAAACTTTGATAAATGAAATGTTCTGCTTTCCTTTGTAGCCTGTGGATAAATATTCAGTATACAACAGTCTGCAGACAGCAGGCAAGTACTTCATCAGAAGAAGAAAAATTCAACACAGAAACATCAGAACAGGTCTGTGAAGTTCTCATCATATGAAGCATTACCCCTAGTCTTTCTTCCCTACTTAGAGTATCGGGCAATGGGAGAGGATCAGCTTGGTCTCTGTGTTGTTTCGGAGTCTATTTATATAAATAATCTCTTTAACCTTAAGCAATTGTATGCACTCAGAGTTCAAAATTGCTATTTCCTAATATGAAGAACTTCAACTCGATGTGTTTTACAATTTCTATAACCTTAGTCCTATTAGATTGCATATATACACAGACCCCCCCTCCCCCCCCAAAATAAATCAAGTGGTCAAACTAACAACATCAACCTACCTTTCCTTTCAGCTTTGTTTGTGCCGACCCCACCAACGACGCGTGGTATATGAGACCGTATTTGGGTGTGTCGTTTTTACTTTTGAGGGCCCTAAACAAAGCCTTCTCAGCACCAAGAATCTGGACAGTAGAGGAAGGGTGCTTGGACAAGTTCAAAAGGGAGCCTGTAAACGACAAGAATGTTAGAAGAAGTAAATATTTGAAGCAAGGTCCTTGTGGCAACAGATCCGTACAGTCAAAACACAAAACTGTAAGACTCTGTGAAAATTTTGAATGGTTAAAACATAACAAAAATATCCAGGGCAGTTTTGAAATTAACAAAAATAATAAAGCTAGACTGGTGGGACTTAAGAGAACCCTAAGTTTTCAGAAATGGTTACCTGAACAAATTGATTTCGGTTAATATTACTATTAATAATAATAATAATAATAATAACAATAATAATAATAATAATCCACTTGCCGTAGTTGAACAGTTTTTGGGTAAAAAATCTGTTTTAAAGATGAAAAATCAAAAGACAAGAACCTACCTGCATGGGCAATGAGCCTAGCTCCCACCAACTCGCCGACTAAAATGGTCAGATTTGGAGCCACCATGGCCATTCTCTCCTTCAAGTAACTGTACAATTCATCCCTAGTCTTGGACATCTCTATCACCTGGAAAGTAAGAGAGACAGTAAGTAAAACATCATGACCAAGCATCAGCAGTTTACAAAGGATAATTCTAAATAATGTATAGAATAGGATTTAATCTAATCTATATCAATAAAAGCTAACATCCCTCTCAGATTTTCACAATAACAGATTAAAAAATAAAGACAATACTGGACATGGAGAAGTCAGACAAAACCCATTGCAACTGAAAATCAATTAAATGAATATAAATCAAGAAAATCATTTACTTACTTCAAAAAGTACAATACCACTTTGAAAGTGAGAATGAATTCCTATACATACAAGGGAGAATGAACACAATACAAAATTATGTAAAACAATGAAAAGAAATGGATAAACAAAATCATCAAACACAAAATACAAGGTGAAATTACCTGTTCGCAAAGGTTCCTAATATTCAGGATATCATCTTCTGCTATCTCTGTACCCATGGAAATTTCTGCTGCCCATTTGACTTCTTTCTCCAACTCTTCTGGTAAATAGCTTGACATATCCTCCTTCATGGCGTTTGTACGATCACCTGTTGGAAAGAGATACATATCAAACACCTCATTAATTCAACTACAGGATTGCATTACAATATGATGTCAATATGGACCCTTACTCATGAATTTGTTCAAGAAAATATTCAACTGCAAAATTATTACAAAGTCAGCTTTTACAAAAACAGGCAAATCAGAATATCATTCCCTTACTTAAAACCAGCAAATGAAGAAAAAAAATTCAATCTCTAAGGCACACAGACAAAATCATTTGGGGATTGCACAATACAATTATGCAGACAAAAGAGAGTAGAGAACAAATATTCAAGAGCACGCAATCTCTCTAACAAAATGTAGACAAAAAAAAAGTTTATTACTTCATAACATACCAATGCTTTTGACCAGCTGTGCATAGGCCAAGTTGTCTGTAACCAGTTTGGAAAGTTCTGGAAAATGCCACCCATACCATTCTCGCAATCTCATGATGTAATTGTTCAGTTCTTTGTCCACATCATCAAGCAAGGCTGTGAGGAGAAGAGGATGCAGGGTGACAATAAAATCATTTACTCTCAATATCACTCATAAAGGATAACATAGGATAATGTCACCTTTATATCACTAGAACATTTCACCTTTCATTCTCTTTAAAAAAATAAAGAGAGACTTTTCAGAACTGAAATTGACAACAATGATTCTCTGAATTGTTCTTTACAACCAGATCAACACAAAAGCAAGTCATTCAATCCAAACAACAAATCCAAATCAACTAATGAAACCAATAAAGCAAAATACTCACACACTGCTTGAACTATCATGGTATCTACTTTGTCAGGGCTGAATTTCAGTCTGTATCGTCCCAAACTGAAGCAAGAAATAATACATAAATCAATTAGAAACCAAAATAAAACAGGTGTAACTTTCTTTTATTGAAATGGATATTTCTATTTTTCCCATCTATTGGACTGAGAAATAAAAAAGAAATTCCAACTTCACAAACATACTATTTCTTCTCCAGATATGATTCTGGAAAAGAAAAACCCATTTAAGAAAACTCATTAAAAGATTAATCTGTCTCAGAGGTAGTGACGATAAAGGTTACAAATCATAGAATGTCATACATAAGAGATTTCCATCACTGACAGATTTTCTTCAATGAGTGCAGACAGGCAGTGAAAACCTAGCACAACATGTTATCAAATATTTGTGACGAGGTATCAAAAAAAAGAGAGAAGTGTCTACATCTTTAGTCATCAGCTTACAACGACTCAACGACTGTTTATTTACAGAAATCTCTTTCATTGTTCATTATCATCAACTTCTTGTATGTAAAACATAACATATAAATTCACACCAAACACAGCTGCAATATCAAATTTAAATGGACACTTGAAGGACTAGGACCCATGTTTTCTTGCTGTTAATGCAATACAACAGCTAACTGAGGAAATGATAGCAACAGGTCAATCAGGTGATGTAAGAAAGTCCTGCCCATAACACCAAAAGTACAGTACAGCCTTGCACACTAAGGTCAAACACTGAATACGATGATGATGTTAGTTTTTTCATGTAAAGCCCCCTGCCTTTTACTGTTCTGACAGTGTTAGGCCATTGTTGAAATTACAAAGCAACTAACAGCCTTATCTATAAATTAAACACTCTGAAACCTTGTTATACCGCCGCCCCCTCCCCCCCCCCCCCCATTATACTGTTTGCTTTTTGCAGGGATACGGTGTTTGGCTGCTGGATTAAAAAGAAAGCAAAATAACTTCTTATACCGTCATCTGTTGGTTCTTCACAGGGTACATACCTTACGTTGACATAAAATCATAAGGGCAACAAAATGTTAATCTCTTTATTGACACCCAGTAATAGCTCTCACTATACCACCAATTCCTTTATGCCGCCAGATTTCTAAGGGTCCTAAGGTTGGAGGTATAATGATATTGCAGTGTAATTTATTGAAAGCTATATATTCTTCATTTACAAAAACTAGGTTCACGTGTAGGTAAAACACCGCCAAAG
>JAUEKY010144338.1:0-16145 GCA_031833965.1 Scyllaea pelagica
TATTATTATTATTATTATTATTATTATTATTATTATTATTATTATTATTATTATCATCATCATCATCATTATTATTAATATTATTATTATTATTATTATTATTGCACAGTGGGCTAGCCACCTGCTTGTCTTAAACTTTTGGCTCAGAGTTTTTACTGACTTTTGTTTGATATCAGATTGTGTTTATACTTTTTGACACATTCTGGTGTTAAACATGTCATGGCCCTACACTGCTTTTAAACGGTATATAGGGTATCTGATAACAACAAAAACAAAAATTATTATTATTATCATTGTTATAATAACAATAATAGTAATAATGATAATAATAATGATAATGATAATAATAATAATGATAATAATAATAAAAATAATAATAAAAACAATAACGATAATAATAATAATAATAACAACAACAACAATGATAATAGTGAAAATTATCATTATTATCATTGTTGTTGTTATTGTTATTAATATCATTATTATTATTATCATTATTATTATTATTATGATTATTATTATTATTATTATTATTATCATTATTAATATTATCATTATCGTTACTATGATTATTATCATTATTCATCTTCATGTGTAGAGAAGTAGAGGAAAATATGGATGACTAATAGTCTAGGTAGTAGGTAGTTAATCAATGAGAATTAGTGAAGTCTAATCTAGACTGTCAAAAGAACCGCCATATCCTTTTAAAGGAAATATGGATCATCATTTTTATTAGTCTTGTCAACATTGGCAAAAGAAGCCATAGATTATCTTTATTCGATAACTTTTGAGAATAGGTAAACAAACCTAAGCTTAAATATTTGATTTATTGTCAGATTTTCCACTGTTAATTTGATTACCAAACGCTCATTTGTTAATGATTAGGGTATATGAGCAGCTCAAAATCTCCAGTCAAGGACAAGGATAAACAACAACAAAAAAAAAACCCCAATGAAAACCTAATTCATCTAGACTCTATCTCGATATCCAGCATACTTGTTCAGCTCCTTATTGTTAAGATTTTTAATATATTCCGGAGCAAGTTTAAGAATATGAAAGAATTACTGATGTTTGTTGCTTATTTTTAGTTTATAAATCTAAGAACACAATCGTTTTGTTGCAGTAGAAATGTCCAGTATTTATTGTGAGAGACATTACGATGTCCCGAATGTCAGCATTTTAGCTGACGGGGAAAAATATAAGAAAAAGAAAATAATGAGGATAATCATTCCTTTGAAATTTTTTGCTATGTTTTGAAGAGTTATCGAAGTAATTATCACTCTTTAAACGCAAATTTTTAGCCTTAACATAGTATTTTGATCGGCTGAAGATGGTAATCTTCCTCGTTGTTTACATAGACTGTTATGCCAACGACCACGATAGTTGCAAGGGACGTAACTCGATTAGTGGTCTACAAAGGCCAAAGAGGAAAAAACCCAAAGTAAACTGTCATATAATATATAGTCATTGCTACCACCAAAAGGTCACTGTGGGCTGATCACCTGCTTGGCTTAATGGCTTGATCCAGAGAAATTCCTTCTCCATTAGAGTCGGCCCTACACTGTAATGGTATAAGGGTACTTGATAATGAAATGAAATGAAATAATAAATTGATAATGAAGACAGCTTCCTAGATTTTGAAAAAAGACTACAAATCTAATACCTATTCCCACTGTCATAGGCTTTTCAATGATTTATATAGCAATTTTGATAGTGTGTAATTATTTTCTTCATGATTCTTATTAACACTGATAGTTAATTAGAACTAAAATAACCTTTTCATTATCCTTTACGGTGGCATTATGACTTAACAAATTTCTGGTTTTAAAGGTCAAAATTAAAACATAAAAGCTCCATAGTTTTTATCAAAGAATTCATTATTCTCATGATATCCATATATGATTGATGTCTGCTCACTGTAAGAGATTCTTAAAAAATTTTTTGTTCATTTGTTTTTTTAAGCTTGAAGTAAGCAGCAGATATCTTTTGGTGATAAGTAGACTAGTTAAGTTTCATTTTTAGTATGAGAAAATAGAAAAAAAGTTTTTTTATATAATATACAAATTATACTCATACAATTTGGCTTTATTTTCAGTGGAACAAATCCTGAACCAGATGAATACTACCTCAGACATTGCGGGTAGAAAAAGCCAGCTGTATGTTCCTGGCAAA
This sequence comes from Scyllaea pelagica, assembly GCA_031833965.1. Taxonomy (NCBI): domain Eukaryota; kingdom Metazoa; phylum Mollusca; class Gastropoda; order Nudibranchia; family Scyllaeidae; genus Scyllaea; species Scyllaea pelagica. The sequence continues at coordinate 2,173 of JAUEKY010144338.1, forward strand.
GGGTTGTCTAAGAGAGGCTTACAGGTCTTGTCTCGCAAAGTAGCTAATTTGACCCTTGGTGAATTGACGGCCTGGGTCATGAGTCAGGATGGTATGGAGACGGAGCGTGTTATTGAGCTCCTAGAAGACATGAGGCAGCTGCTGTATTCACTGGTAGGTGTTTGTTTTTAAATTCCTTTTTGCTTTGGCTTTGAGCTCATTACAAAGTATTGTCTTTCTTCACATGAAAAAACAGGTCTTGTTCAATTGGACAACTCCTGAATAAAGAGTGTTGGGAATTGTTGGTTGTGCTGGTAAGTAGCTGCTGTCTATATTCCATAGATGCTGGATTGCTGCAAATTGTCGGCTTGTTGGCTGATTGAACCATTCTGGTTGCTCTGCTGCTGTCAAAGTCACCAAGGCTGCTGCTGAAATATTTCCAGTTGCCCAACTTTATGATCTCCTTATTTTAAAATGAGTTCTCTGCTTTTGCTTCAGGGTTATATTTATTTTGTTAGCTTATCACTTCCCCTATGAATATCAATTTGTATAAGTGAGCCAATAATATGTAGTGTACTTTGTCAGCAAAACATTTTTGTGTGCAGGTAATATAAGTGTTTCACACAGGTACACAATGCTTGCTGGTGAATTTAGTAAAAAATTTTGGCATTCAAGAGTTTCGGGTTTTTTCAGCTCATCCTCTGGCTCTAATGATATTCTTGTAGGCGTGGGCAGTGTAGGAACAAATGCTGTCCTGTTTTGCTGGAACTGAATTAAAATAATTTTTCAACTTCCTAACAGGGTGGAAAAATTAATACAAAGTTAGAAAAACACTTCAAGTGATTTTTTGGTCCTTACACTTTTTCTGCCTTTTGCTTTATTTCAGTATTCAGATTCACTGGTTAACATTCAGGGTGGCAGTGTTACTAGTCAGTTTACTTCATCTGACCTAGCCTTTGATGGAACCTTCTCACAGCCACGAGTAGATGGAACCTTCATGAGAAAAAGAACTTCTTTCTTGGTTGGGGGATTGGTGCCTATGTCTTTCAGTAAGTAGCATAGAACACTATTGAGAACCTAGAGAGAATACATTTTTGTTTGTACAATGCTATTAAGACCTAGCAAATTCACCTGAAATTTTTAGTATGAGTATATGTATGCATGATATAATTTTGTTTATTTGATATTGCCTCTAATAATTGTATGGAAATATGGAATTGGTTGTTTCTTTTTTTTTTTTAAGATTTTGGTTGGGTAGCATATGCCACCTGAACTTAACTGAGGCTACTCAATCATCGACTTTCTTTATCCTAGCCGTTGTTATACTTTTGTCTCTTGGGTATGGGAATGTAATTTGTAACGCAACCACTTCCCATGTACTTACAGCACCCCTCTGTTTCCCTGTCTGATGAAGCTCTAATGTCTAGGTAAGTCCCAAGTTTTTATCTATTCAACTATTTTACAAATCCTTTCAACAGAATTCACTGCTGACATATCTTACGGAGTGGCAATGACATTTACCACTGATGTGATGAATCGGCGCTCATTTGGAGAGATGGTGCCCTATGCCAGTCTTCAGGCTTCAGGTTCTCTCAATGTTGGAGTTGTATTAAAGGGCAGTCTAGATCTGAGTGGAACTATCTGTCACATCAGATTCCCATCCCAGATTGAGGCCAACTTTGGTCAATTTCCATTGGACTTGGAGTAAGTTGTCTTTTTTCAGCAACACTAAAAATAATTTCACATATCTTATATTATGCTCTAAGTAATAATCTTAATTTTCTTAGTTTATCTTCACACTTCCTCCACAGGTTAATACTGTTTAATATGCTTGTTGCAAGAATTGTTTAAATACTGTTTATTATATGATGATTTTGGCATGCTGCTAACTACCGTTCTCCTTAACAATAATGATGCAATATTACTATGTATGTCTACAAGAAGATAGATTTGTTGACATTGATTTACAATGCTAACTCTTTTCTATTTGGGCTTGTTAACTTGTAGGCAGTACAAAATACCCAGGAAAGCTGAAAAATTTACATTGATAACATTCAATTCATTTAGTAATATTCATGAGCTAATTCAGATTTCATTTCCTCAGGGTTCATAGGTTATTTTGTTTTAAATTCACTGTAATACGCTGATTAATTAATCTAAATATACATATATTGCTTTTAGCCATTTTATAACTTGTTTTAATTCCTTACAAATTTGTTGCAGGGTGGATATGGACTTGGAGCTTATTCCTTTGGAGCTCAAACTGACTGCAGATATCTCAGTTCAGATTTCACTGCATGCTGAAACAGTGACAAAATCTCTGTTTGATGACAACCTGTGGTATTATCGCACTCCCTCCATCCGCAAACGGGTCTTGAAGATTGAAAGAAAAGAGGAAGACTCAACTCCACCTGAATTTGTATTAGCTGAGAATGATGGGGTTTGTTTGAACTTTCTTTACATTTGTTAGTTATCACTTTTTTAAATGCTGTCCCTATTTAGTTGGTCCTGTTGTGTTGTAATATTGTTGCCAGTTGTCCTTTTGAAATTTTTTTAGTTTTGATATCTTAAGGAGTCAATGTCAACAAGGCTAGGAATGTTGGAAACACTTGTTTCACTTGAAGATGTTGAAGGCATCAGATGCTTCATACTGTGCGATATCAAGAGTTTTGATTTGATAAACCTCATTTTTTATCTAACGTGATTGTGCTACCATATGGTAACTTCATAAGGATGTTTTGGTCATGTTTTACAACAAAAGTGATTAAAACCTATGTGAGAAAGATGCACATATGCCAATGTTTCATTTTGATCATCAACTTTCTTTCTTTTCTCTTTTTCCAAAGTTGCGCAAATACTGTGTCAATATGATGTGACTGGTGAGATATTTGAGTGTAGCAGCATGACATTGTATCTAGTGAGCTCTGTCTTTTATATAATGACACAGTTTGAAAAGAGCATTAAAGTGAAGAGAACAGAAATCCTGCTTTTTGGGATTTACTTTTTTAGATGTCTTGCTAAAAAAGAATTTTCTTTTGTTGTTAATCAGGTTATCCCAGTTACTACAGTGAACCACTGTCAAGTTCGCCAGGTGCCAGGCTTTGATTACACTGACCCTAGGATTGAGGTCATTGTGGATGCTGGAGACGACAGGAGTAAAGTGAGGCTTACATTGGATATTGGTACATCACCTGGTCTCAGTGATGTGAAAGATGACTATGAAATGGGTGGACCGCATATTGTGATTACCGAGGTGAGAAATGATTCCCAATTTTTAAGCACAAAATGTAAACATGATAGATTATCAAATTACATGGATTCCATAATGCATGAGAAAAAAAAAGATGAAGAAAATACTTTTGTAGACTTAAAATGTCTAATAGAATATATTTTGATGACAGCAACTATTGCAAATATAAGGACATGAACAATTGTGACGTTTTGTGCTTTTTAGTCTATAAGTTTTTTTCTGATAAATGTATGACATTTTCTATACTTGACTGTACAATGCAAATAAAAACCTTGGAAATATTCAAAGGTAAATCTGTTGAAATGATAACACTTCTATCTTCTTTTTGTGGAAAGATATGTTGCCATGTAAAGAAAGAAAAAAAAAAGACTTTCATTCTTCACAGCCTCCAGACTTAATGTTATTTTCAGTCTTTAAATTTTTGTTCATGTCTCCTCAGCGTCTTTCCCCCACTGGTGTTCCTCTATATTTCCAAGTGACAGCTGAAAACACTGGAGGAGCTACTAGCTTTGTAACATGCTCTATCCCAACCTATGATGTTACTCTTCCCAATGGAAGGCTTACTGCTGATTTCAAATCCAGTAGCAATGCTCATGTGCTCAAAGGTTCATTTTTACTTAAATCTTTATGCTACATTTACATTATGCTTTGAAAATCAATGAATCTTGACTTATTGATTTCCATATTAATCAAATTGAAATTTGCTGTAATGTAAAGTTTTAAACTGATTTATTTCCTTATTTTTTTCTATTATGTCTGAAAACTTGCCATGACAATTTAATACATAATACTCTATTGTCTATCAAAAACATTTCTTGTGAAGCATGAGCAATTTAGATCTCTTGTCAAATTATTACCTTTATGAGTGAAATCTCCCACGCTTTATTTATGATTATTGATTCCCTCTAAAATTAATGTTTTTAATATCTCATATCATTGTTTTGGTTTATCCATTCAATTTTAACAATCCTTGAAGAACCTTTAATCATTCTCTAATTTATCTGAATGACAGCTTCCTCCGTGATATATGAGGACTCTGCCCTCGTTTCTTCACGCTTGGCCATTGGATTGGGTAGAAACATTTACTCCGATGGCATTCAAGGATATCAGGATGTCAATTTCACTCTCAGAACAGCTGGAAGCTATGATTGTGAGTCTTCCAAGGATGATTCCAGTAGAAGTAGAAGATATGTAAAGGGGCTGAATGATTACAATTCCAAATTGATTTGAAGATGATTCTTTTTTCAGTAGGCAATCAAATAATCTGTCTCTGAGGAATGGCTTTAAAAAATTGCTTTTTATTAAGATTTATTGTATTTTTGTTATTGTGGGAAATGAAAATCTTGATGAGATTTATCCAATCAAATCAGTTACTCAGCTCCTAAGCAGGTAGGATTTACTGTAATGAAAGAAATGAATAGTAGTTGAAGCTGTATTGGTATACTCTCTCACAACTATGGTTACTTTCAGCTTCAACTGACAGTACTGGGGAGACAGCTTTGTTAGATCATTTTACAGGACAAAAGATTGGACGATTGGTCACCTCGTCTTCACTGGTGACAGAGAGCATACAGGTAAAGGTTATTGTCATTGCTTACCTTGTCATCTCACATCTAGCTTTGAAAATCTCATTCTTCTTCATTACAAATCCATTCTTGTGTAAAATTTAAATTTAAGTAAATCATGACAGGACATAAAATGAAAAAAATTAAGATTTGTCTTGGTAAGGCTGAATACAATTTTGTCTTGTAGGTGTTAAACTTTCTATAGATTAAAACATAACTGTCATTCAAAGGAAACTTATGCCAAATCACTTAGATTGCAGTGTGATGAGAGTTGTATAAAGTTCATAAAACCAAGAAGTCCACTTTGAACTGCTCTTTTATTCAGAGAGAATTTTTAGTTATAAGTCTGTCTTTAATGATTGAATGAGCCATCTTTATTTGTTTATTTCAAGATTTTTAATCTGCAGCTCAATAATTTGTTTGCTTGGTGTTGTTCCTGCTAATCTTGAATCCTTAACCATTATATGCTCTTGAGCTTTTACTTGATGCCAAGAATAAAGTAATGAAGTCTTCTTCAGGTTATACTTTGTAGTGTAAAGTGTGCTGCCCAAGACAGGGTTTGGAGAAAATTGTTGTCTGACGTTATGTAGGTCCTTGCAAACCAGAGGATAGTGTGTACACATTCTGTTTGGGCTTGAGAAGAGGAGGCAATAGATATCTTGGCTCGATCATTATCATTGTCAGATTATTTCAGGAAAGCTGAGTATATGGGTCAAAGATCAGAAGAGTTAAATGAAGATGTTCATCGTTATAGAATTTTTGTATTTTTTTCAGAACGTATCTTCTCCTGGTCTTTGTGCCAAGCGCTGCATGTCCTACTCTCCCACAAAATGTCTGAGCTTTAACTATGACTCCAACGGTGACTGTCATCTTCTTGAAGCCATTGAGTCAGAGAGCAATGCTCTAGCTTTGGTAAGTGGGCTCAACTTTGAATGTCTGATTACAACTGCTTTTATTAACTGGTGTTTTGAAAATGCAATCAAAATGACTTATCCCTAAAGTCATACAAAAACCTTGAACAATTCAGAATAATAAGCCTTTGTTTTGTTTTGTGTTTCCTTAGCAACATTGGAAAGTTCATACAGAATGTAGTTCTTAAAAAATTAAATCTTTGAAATCGATAACCTTGAGCAATGGCATTTTCTTTTTTTCTTTACTTTCAACTTTAAAGGACGGATTGTATAGGCACTATGAACGACTCTCCTTTGGCCTGGCTACAGAATTCACTTATCCTATTGAGCTGACACACAACACAATGTATTACATGGTTCTACAGCTTGTAAACTCACTGGGATTTCAAAATCTGCTGTCTACAGAGGGAACCCTTTGTGATATTACACCTCCTGACCCAAGTATGTCACAAGAATTTCCTTTAATCCAGGTTCTTTATTCATATATGATAAAGGGAAAGATTATATGTTATCAAAGGCATTGAAATTGTCTAAAACAAGTTTTAGAGTTACCTTTGTTTCATGATGGTAATTTAAATACTATATTTCTTTTACTATGCACAAACTTGACTACAATGCTGTGAAATAAAATTGAATCACTCAAAAGTGAGGAGCTTAAGTGTTTTGGAAAACTTTTTTTTAATTTCTGCCAAAGAATTTGACCAAGCCAATTTATTATTATTTTTACTCCTAATTTGATTGACTCCCACGTCAGTTCACGATCTTCTCCTCTTCTCTTTCATTAATGGATTGATTGTTTTTATATTCTATCTTTCCAGCATCCATCATCATTGACTCTGATGTATACAGCATCACAGACTGCGAAAGCAATCTGCCGGCAGACCGGCGGGATGACTGGAAGATTTGGTGCATTGGCATTGACCCAACTCTGCCAAATCATCGCACCATAGTAGATGTAGAGGGGTCGATGACAATATTCAATGGCCATGAACCTTTAACCGACCTCAAATACACAAAGGACAACACTTACATATCAGGTATTTGTGATTCGTGTGATATTCATTCTAATGGAGATCAAAACCTCCTGGCTAAAATTTAAGTGATCATTGCATGAAAGTTGGCAAAATATGAGGCGAATTGTTTATGAGGACAAAAACATAATCAGAAATTTGAAACATCTGTTCTGTTACTTACTTGTGAAATAGTAAGCATACAGTTTGCTAGAAGCTATAGATAGCAAAAGACCAGCCAGGTTGCAGCATAACAAAGTGAGGAGGCATCTCAAATTATGACTAAAAAAGGAAAGAGACTTTTGAGTTTAGCTTGATATTCACACATGAATACATTCCATTTATTCACAGTCTGTATTTTGAATGATTCATACATTTTTTATGCTGTAAGAAAAAGCATCACATACTGATTGCAAATGGATTTCAAATGCAATAAAGAATATGATTCTGAAACCATACTCATCACGAATAAGTATTTAGATTGTTACTTGCTAAGCTGTTTCAAGTTTGCTTTAAGATTTTGTTGAATTACTATCTTCTTTGCTTCTAGGAAATCAATATTGAATTTTTCATGACCTATGTTTCAGCAAATTGGGATGGAATTCATGACTATGAGTCTGGCATCCTGGGTTACTCCTTTGCTGTTGGCACCACACTTTGTGGGGAGGAAGTCAAGGAGCACCACGACCCCTACAAACATTTGCTGCCACTCGATGATGACTCGCAATGGACAGGCATTGGTGTTGTTGAGTTGCCAGAGGGAAAAAAATTACCAGGTAACTTTTTAGAGCTTAAGTTGAAATTTCATAGAAGTAAATATTGACACTAATTCTTCTATGACAAAGTGTTTGTCTCAGAACTATTAGGTCTTGTGTTCAATTCCTAGCCATTTCATACATAGAATTTAAAAATCTGTAATTACTTAGCTGCTTGGTATCATGGGAACAATGCTAAGACTCAATTGATCATTGTCAGTATAACATGACTGGGGGAGATCTTCAAGAGAGCCCTAGATTAGCTCAATCTAGCAGCATGTTCCCTTGTCCAGAGTACCCTGTCTGAGATATGACTTATAGGGAGTTGCCTAAGGCACTAACTACTAGGGTTAACATCAAATTCTAAAGTAGTTGATATATTCAATTTTTATGTTATGAATGTTTGAGCTATCAGCAATGATAAGCCAGATCATTTCTTCATTTCGTTTGATGCTCAAGACAATGAAAATAACTTCTTATAATACTGATTGACCTCTACTAGATCTTAATAGGAGGTTATCTTATGAATCCTTTTAATGTGGATTGTGAATGGAAACAGAGAAGTTACAAAAAGTAGTTCCCTATTTGATGTTTCCACAGTTTTGATTTTTAATTCAAAATCAGTAAGCGCCATCTAAAGCAGATCAAATCTCATATGTTTTGAAATATGAAATTAAATTTTGGAAACTTGATATGCAGTATTTTATTCTTAACTGTTTGCTTGTGTAGAGGTTTATACTATTGCTTCTATGTGGCAGTAATTTACTCCAACCATTTTCTATTGTAGATGGTAGGTACTATGTGACAGTGAGAGCCATCAACCAGGTGGAGTATGGAGGTCCCCTGGTGACCACCTTCTGCCATTCCACACCCCTGGCCATTGACAACAGCCCACCTATTGTCTATGAGATCTACAACATCAAATATGATGATATCAGCTATAACCTCACTGCAAACTTCAACGCAACGTAAGTTAAGGGATATGTTTATATTGATTCATTATTGTTGGGGAAGATGAATGATCATTACATAATGATATAATATGATACCAATGTTTTAAGTGTACATTCTTAGTAAGTGAAAAGTCTCAAGTTCCTTACCCAAATGCTTTGAGTTTTGCCCAGGGAAATTATTTTTCCATTATTTCTCTTCTCAGCCCACATGAAATTTGGCATCATATGTTAACCACGAAGCGTATGAAGATTGTATGTTTCTTGAGGGTTTTACGGCGCTATCGACACAATTAAGGCCATATTAGCGCCTGGTACGAAGATTAAGAAGTGTCCTGTACACAAAAAAATGATAGAGTGTTGTTTATTATTTATGTGTCTTACAGGGAATCCAAAAAATATTTGAAAGAGATATTGTTAACTATTAAAACAAACAAACCATTTGCTTATTTGATACAAAGGGGTATCATGGTGTCAAGATGGGGAGAGCCATTTTATTTCAAATGAATCAAATGTGATGAAAATACCTTGAAGCTGATAATTAATCTATTATGAAAAGACCAAGTGATGATAATAGAATTATAACAAATTTATCAAGAAAATATAATAGAAATTCTAAGAATTGTTGCTTTCAAATGTATTGCTTGGACAGTAGATGATTATTTTGTGTTTGAAAATACATTTTTAAAATTACATTATTCTTCTTCAGTGACCCTGAATCAGATATCAAGAGTATTTACATGTGTCTGGGTTTGAATGCTATCAACTGTGATTTGCTTGGATGGACAGAGACTCCAAGTTTGAGTGAAATTGTAGTCAACTTCCAGATTCCTGATGGGCAGAGAGCTTGGGTCAGACTGAGGGTTACAAACAATGGTAGGCATGGTTAATCTTGTCTTTTTAAGAGAAGCACTTTGTTAAACGCTCATACAAATGGTTTAATCTTGTCTTTCTACTTCACTTGTTGTAAGAGTAAGAATTAGTCAAATGGGAATAGAAATTTGATTAATCTCATCTTTCTAATTCCTTGTTGTAAGAGTAGCACTCATTTGAAATCTTCAGTTCTTACTGCAAGACCTTTTTTGGACTGGTCAAATTATGAGTTGCAAGTCTCCCTATGATTGTATGATAATTGTGCTCATACTTCATGATAATGAATAAATCATCTGCAAATTTTGTCTAAGGAGTATCACTTAATATGTTTTGGCATCCCTCTTTTTTCCAATGTAGTATTTCTAACAAAAATTATCATTATACAAATGATTTGAGATTTAAAAGAAGATAATCTATAGATTTTTTTTTCTCCAAAAAAAGGTATTTGCAATGAATATAAGCGGGTAAAACTCAATTCTTTTATCCATAAACAGTCGATCTGAGAACTGATGCTGTGGCTACTTACCCTATCATTGTTGACAATGCTGGGCCAAATGCTGGCACAGTTTATGATGGTGACGTTCAAGGTGTTGACCTCATTTATTCCAGTGTGGACAATCAGGTACTACTTATCTTCTTCATGGCTATAAAATTTTTTTCTTTAACTGAGACTTATTGTAATTAATAATCAAGTAGATGAAAATACCTGTGAAGTCTTTATTAGGAATAATCTAGATAGATAAGTGTTGATATATTATTTTGAAAAATGTTTTTTTTCTTTTTCATAGGATTTTAAAGATAACTTGTTTCTAGTCAGAGTCTTGTTATGAAATAAGCTAGATAATTTAACTTGATAAGAATTATATTGACTTTTATTTTTGTTGGTGCCATTCATGAAATACTTCTTCCTTCACTTTCCATTGTTTACTTATTTTCAGTTCTGTGCCAATTGGCAAAACTTTTATGATGAAGAGTCTGGAATTGAAGTCTTCTATGGATCAGTGATAGACTCCTCTGGCGTAGGCATATCACCAGAAACTGAGATGGCAAGCCATGTACGTTGTTTCTTTTCACAGAAACTATGCTATAAAATTTAATTTCAAATATTTTGATTCATGAGTTAACTTGAAAACAATTGGCTGTTGTACTAGTGAGTTAAGGTGGGATTGTTGTTTAGTTTGTACATTAAGGCAAGTATGATAATTACTGCCATTGTCTCTTTTTATTGTGAATCTTCAACTGAGCCATTGTGTAAGAAAAAAATCTTGTGATTAGAACTCACTTCTTGATGTTTTGTAAGATTTGCATAGTTATAAAACGGCCTGGCTAATGATGGAAGATGATAAGTTAACATTTTTTTTTCAATTCTTTATATTTCTATAGCACTTGAAAAAGAAAAAGTAAAGGGGAGAATCTTTTTAGTGTGATCAGACTTTTAATGAGTTGATCTTGAAAGCTCTATTTTGATTTCAGGTGGAATCGACTTGTGTCAGTTTTGCACCAGGAACCCTTCAGCACAACAACATCTATAAGTACCGGCTGACGGCTGTCAACTCTGGTCATAAGCAGCTCAATGTAACTGTTGAGTCTGATGGAGGTGAGGGGAATAGAGGATGTGGTGCATATCCCATCTGTAGTTTGTACGACATTTTGTGGACATATTCAAAAATGCATACTCGCAATAATGAGAGGAAAAAAATTATATTCTTGACAGATTTGAAAAGAAAATTATCAAGAAAATCTGTCAATAATTTCCTTATATAGGGGAAAAAAAGCTCTATGCCTTTAAACATAAAACCACTGAAGAAATTCTAAGAATCAAAGATAAATCATCCTGTTTGATCTTTGATTGAAGATGCTTCAGATCTTTTTTTCGTATGGTTACCTATGTTTGTATTATTTTCCTATTACTAAACATTGTTTGTCTTACATAATGGTGTTCATTTTGAACTTTTTCTATATCCCACAATTGAAATTCAAGTAAATTTCACATCTACCGAAGTTGATTTTATTTCTGCAGCTCAATGCTATAACTTATTCTTTCAAAAATTTACAGTCACTATTGACCGCACAAACCCAACAGCGGGACAAGTTGTTGATGGTCAGCTGGGAGGATTCACTGACCAGGTGTACAGTGTGTCGGTTTCCACAATATCTGCTCAGTGGAGAAATTTTGCTGACAGTGAGTCAACAATCAGCCAATATGCTATCAAAGTCTCTAGATATGGGTAAGTGTATATCAGAAACTATTTTCATTCAGTGATATTTCATTTTCCGGTTTAGTTATCCCATGGAATGGGAAATTCATTAAAAATGTACTAGAAAATAAAAAGAAAAGAAAGGGAGAGAGAAATATGTGCTTGCTGTTTTCTCTTTTTTTTCATACACATATATGTTATCACCTGGTTGAGTTATTTTTTGTGCATTTCCACCTGCACTCATTCAATTTTCCGTAATGGAATACTTTTATTGTTTTTTACTTAGTGACATATAATGATTTCATTTTTTTTGGTCTTTTTTTGCTCTTCTTCCATTTCTAGAGAAATGATGTATTAAATATATTCCTTAAATGTTTTTTGTTTTTTTTATGCACAGGACATCTTAGTTTTTAAAATCTTATTTTATCATTTTGGCATCATGATCAAGCCGTGATTAAGAATGATAGAAAAATATCCATCATGCTTTTTCAGTAATTATATCAATAAAATAATATGTTTATTTTTCAATTTTTAAAAAGAATTTACTATTTTTTTTAAAGACTGTGGAGGGAATTGTCTAGGGATGAATCCTTTGCTCATCTGCCATTTGGGTTGAGAGCCTTTATTCTATTCCCCCTCTTTTTTTTTGTCTAGCAATCTAGGTGCAGGAGCAGAGGAAGTGGTTCAAGACTACGACATTCTTGACAACTACACAACCACTGTGGAATACAACCATTTACAGCTGCAGCATAGAGATTTAGTGAGGACCACAGTCAGGGCTATCAATGGTGCTCTTGGGACAGTAGAGCAGCAAAGCAATGGAGTCACTATTGACCTCACTCCTCCAATCATGACTTCTCTTTATGATGGAAACTCAGGCAGTGATATCAAATACACTGTAAGTTGTGTGTCAAAACCACATATGAAATTTTCATTTAGTATTTATTCAAAGAATATTGCAGTGAAGATAAAAGGCAAAGAAAATATTTGTGACCATACAGTTAAATTCATCTACATTCAAATCTTTATCTGATCCTCCTTTTTTTTTTTTTTTTTTTTTTTTGAAAGGAAATTCTCAGTATTTTAGGAAATGAAAAAATAAGGTTTAGGTATGTAACTTTTTTGTATCCTAACATTTTTTTTTCATAATTATAATGTAAAGAGACAGACTTTAAGAGGCAATAATGTTTTTTTTAATGTTATCTTATTAGGATATCCTGATCTATTTGGCTCTTTGCTGTGTTGTAAGGATTTGATATTAGATATTTTGTAGGTGAAATCTTTGTTACTTAGCTGGAGATTCCATTTTGGATGGAGAGAGTTAAGAAGGCATTTGATCATTGTAACACCTCTAGTTGGAAAAAATTAACCACTTTGCTGTATGAATTATTGTTTCCATTGGTGTGATTTAAACTCATTGGTATTATATTCATTACTCTTGGTCCATGCTGTGGTTGTTTTGTGCCCAGAGTATTTATTTGAATGAGAATGAGCACCATACACTATAGATGTGTACTTTGATATCAGTTATGATGATGGTGATGGTTATTATTACTAAGTATGGAAATAACTGTTTTCCAGAGTACACAAGGTACATTGACTGCAAGATTTCAGTTTGCTGATGCTGAGTCAGGCATAGAGAAGTTCAAGTTCCAGGTCTATGAAACCCATCAGGGGTCCAGACACCAAGTCTATCCATCCAGTAAGTCATGGTAGAAACAGAGTGTTCATGAACTTAAACAAGTCATGGTATTATGTCTCTTTTTATCAGAATATGTTCATATTTTAAGACTTTAAGCTCTCACTTCCATTTTTGTTTTTTTTTAAGCTCTCCTTTTCATTTTGTTAATTTCAATCCAGTCTCTTCTTGCAACACTGATAGATTTTGTTGAAGGATGTTATAAAGCATTAAACTATTTTCATTTCTTTTTTTTTTTGTGTGCTCATATTGCACCTTCCTTTCACTTTTATATACTTAGAGATCTTATGTGGCATTGGATTGATGATTTTTCTAATATTTGTTGCCAAATGCATTTTCTTACAGCCAATAATTGGGTTGAACAAACAACTTCATCTTTGACTACCAAGACGCTAACAGGATTCTCCATGACTGGTGGGGCACATTACTCTATCCGTGTTGCTGCCTTAAACAATGCTGGTGCGGTCTCCATGTATGACACAGATGGAGTCATCTTTGATAACTCCAGTCCAGTGGTGAGTTGAAGTTGTACAGCTGGTTGCTTGGTATTGTGATGTCACTTATACCTTTGGGATAGATGGACGAGGGGATAAGCTGGCACCTCCAACATGGAAATGATCTCTGCAGCGCAGGCTCAATCCCGGCTGCAGTCAACAATTTTTTTGTTTCCTTTAGCAGGAAAATGAACCCCTTTTGCCCATTTTGCAGGATTGCCTTTGAGCTGTTGTCAGGAAGAGAATTCAGTCTTGCCTTCGATTACTTGTTCCAAAAGACAAGTGGGGG
>JAUEKY010144338.1:16155-26606 GCA_031833965.1 Scyllaea pelagica
CCAAAAGAAAACCCCCCCCCCCCCCACCATGAAAAAAACCCCCAAAAAACTGGGGATCGATAAAGAAATACTTTATTTTATTTTCTCTTATTTTCTCCTAATTATGAAACAGTTCACCAAAAGGAAAATGCAAAATAAAAGGAAAAAAAAGATTAACTATGTACTTAATTTTTACTCAGCTTATTAGATTCAGTAAAGTAAGTGCTAAAGTGCGTTCTTGCTTAAATACTCAGATGCTGTGGATAGGTAATGAGTTTGTGTTATCCATTTTCACTCGAGCTGGATAAGGAACTGTTATAAGAGCCTTTAAAAGAGCTTGTTGCAACCTGGTTTCAAACGAGGATCTGTGACCACCACTTGTTGAATTTATACACTAGCTAGTGGAAGAGAAGGTTCTATTTCTATATATCAAATGTTTCAAATAGATTTATTTTGTTCCATATTATACTGATGACCAAACTAAATGTAGATGAACTGCCTTTCACCCTTAGATGGGAGGCACAATGAAAGTTGGTTCCTTCACCAGTGAAAATGAGGAGCTGGTCTCAGGCTACGTCCACCAAGCAGACACACAGGGCATCAAGGCAAGCTGGTCAGCCATTGATGGAGAATCAGGCATTCAATACTTTGAGGTTGCAGTGGGCACGAGCCAGTGTAAGTCTGATACTAAATTTAATAATGTTAACTCACTTTGTTGTCATAGATAGTGATTGTTATATTGTTGCCTCTCCATTTATCATGCAATTCGATTGCATTCGATTTCCTTTGGGTATTTAATCCCCATCAAGTATTTGTGACCTTCTATAGAACAGATAATAAAGTAAGCACAAAATTGAATTCCTTCCTTCCTGTCTCTACCCTGCTGGTCTCTATCCATCTTCTTGGTTTTCATACCGTATATTCTTTTTCCCAGTCTCGTAATCTCTTCTGTGTCTATCCACTTTTATTTATGAGAATACACTGCTGTTTTTAACCTCAGATCCCTAGCCTTTTTGTGACAAATGTCTAATCTTTACATTCTCATTGCATGGTTTTGGCGCTGATAAGATCTTGAAGCTACACAAATCAATTCTGATTTCACTTTCACAGATGGCACCAATGTCCTCAGCTGGAGAAATGTTGGTATCAGGACTGATGCTTACATTGATGGTCTATCCCTGAGCACTCATAACACGGGTACCAACTCACCCTTGTACTATGTGTCCGTGAGAGCTACCAACGGGGCCGGCATGCAGAGCAGTGTCAGAACATCCAACCCTGTCAAGGTGATGCAGGAAAACAGAGCAGGTATGTTTCTGTATTATTTTATTGTAGGATAGACATTTTATAGTAATATAAAGAAGTCTTGACTCTTAAGTCTTTCAGCTAAATCCATAATTCATGATTTCCCCCTCTTTTTGTTGTATTTATATTGTGTCATTTTACACGTTGAGTGCTGTGATAATGATTGTTTCTATTTGACATTGTAAAGTGCTCTGAGCTTATAAGAAAAGAGGGCTCAACAAATACAATTACTATCATTATTATTGTTATTATTATTATTATTATTATTATTATTATTATTATTATCATTATTATTATTATTATTATTGATAGTTCCTTTGTACTTACCTGAATTTTTGCCTGGTGTTGCTGTTGGATGTTTCATTCTGTTTTAAAAGACAGGTTGATTCTAAAGTAAAGGTAACAGATAGGTTATCTATCATCTAGCTATGCCATTATTGCATCCTACTTAATTTGCCATTCAAGACTTTGTACTCTGGTTGATCATCTGCCTAACAAGTCTAAGTCCACTGGATTTACCTTGTTCTGTGTTGCTATTTTGGTGGATAGTCTCCATTTGTGGCTTGAGAGATTACCAGGATGGAACATGATATCAGAGTTATCATGGCTTGAACACTCAAAACTAAAAACTATTTGTATAAATGGAATAGACACAGCGAAACAAGTTGCTGTTGCTATTGTTTATGATGGGTAAGGAAAATTGTTTGAGGATAAAAGCTATATTGCATTAAACGTATAAATGGTAAAATGTTTGATTTAGCAGAAATGGGTGAAAACCAAGAACTGTGTCAATTAGATGTGATTCTTTACATCAACAACTTTTTGAGGGAGTTGGTTTCTGAAATGCACTGTAGATGGGATGAATAAACAGAGATGGGCTTTAGCCATGGGCATCAATTTGTTGATGTTCTTGTTGTTGAGTGCTATATTGTTTTTGTCCTTATATGTTTCAGCTTTTGGGATCTCTTGATTATATTGATTCGTAATTTTGTACACCGAGTTGATCTACAATGCTTTTACAATGGTGATAATGAATATCACTGACATGATATGCCTTTTTCCATCTCGCACAGCTTGTGTCTGCTGATGTAAAATTAGGAAAAGTTATCCTTGGAAAGAAGGATTTGGTGATATCAGAAAACCTCAATTGTTTTTGAAGAGATTTATACTATCTAATTGAAGATTGTCACCATCTAATAGATAACCTAATGTTATTCATCCACAACAGGTACAGTAACTGATGGCCCTATCGGTGTGAGTGACTTGTCCTTGGCAGGAACCACTGACATTGATTTCCAGAAGGACAGAACAACAGTAACGGCTCAATTCAAAGGGTATGCAGATCTTTTATATATTTTTTTTTATTATTGTATTCTATTTTTACATATATATTTGACTTTTATGAAAATCCTTTATTTCTTTTATAGATAACCAGGGAAATATAAAAGACAGTCCATTAAACCCTGATTTTCTCGGTAAATGTAAACATGTGTATGATTATACACTGAGAAGTGTTCACAATCACATATGTTCAAACTTAACATACTTATTTATTAATAAGAGTGCTCTCCTGCCTTGCTCCAAAAATCCTAACTCAGAATAACTTGATTTAGCAAGACTGTGCGGATAGACTCAGGTAATTTTGACAGTTTTTTGTTAAGAAGGGTGAAAACAGAGGGGGGCGGGGGGGCTTCATAATTGAAAGCGAATCAGCTGTGACTGTGAAGATAAGTGCAGTACAATATTTGGCTAATTTGAAAGAGTGTTAAATTTATTTTATTTGTGGGAAAAATTTGTGTTGTAGGAAGGGCAACAGGGATTCAATACCAGCTTTAGCTCTCATTAGAAAGTCAGATATTTGTTGCTTTTCCTGTTTGACTTGATGAGGATGAGGATTTCGAGGATGATGATGACATTTTGTTATTCAATTCTTACTGTGATTTTGGCCATAGGCCTTTGACACAGAAAAAAGATAATTTTCAGCTTCAATTCTTGACCCTTCTTGGCTCAGTGAAGTTCATCTGTACTTATATCATCCTCATCAGTACCTGATCCAACATGCTTTTATCAAGTCAGAGAAACAGAGGATAATTGGAAATGTCTTCAATTCTTGTTTCAATCTCCTTACTTTTTCTTTTGTTTCCACAGCTTTGCTAGCTACTTGCATGGCATTGTCCATTTTGATTGGGCGGTGGGAATCACCCCAGGGGGAGAAGAGGTCAGACCCTTCATGAGTGCTGGCCTGATGCATGATGAGAGTGAGACTGGTGTGCCAGGAAATGGTGTGTACACATTACTGTAATCTGAGGAGTGTATGTATGATTCATAAGAGTAATTAGGTCATTTTAAGGATTACTGAGTTGTAAGAATCAAAAGTAATCTCGCCTTAAAGATGATCTCATTTTTGTTATTTTTATCATCTGAGATAGTAAGTTTCTACTTTGATTGTTTTTTTTTAATTTTTATTTTTTTTCAATTTTCTCATTTTGCTTTTTGAAAATGGTTTCTTTCTTTGGGAAAGTTTAGTTGAAGACAACTTTAGGCCACCAGAAGTTGTGATAAGCTAAAATACACCATTGTGTGCAATGTGTACACTTCCCCTCTTTCCGCTTATTAAGTGTCGATTTGAATGACCACACACTAGGTGGTTCTTATTTCTTACTAAATGAGTTTTCTTTAAGCTGTGGAATTGTTGATATAGTGTAGGGGGAAATTTTGTTGTCTCCATTCCCCATTGCTTTAGAAATAGTCTGTTCATTTAGTCAGGCAGGAACATGATGAATGTAGTTTTTAGTCTTGAGTTCTGTTTGCCAGCCTCCTCAATTTTCCGTGACTTGAGGATTTTGAAAACAGCTAAATACAAACGGTTCACCATTGATATTGTTGACTCACCGTTTTGCAAATTATGATCTAAAACCACTCTTTTTATAAGCTGTAAATTAATATACAATTTAAATAATGATAGTCCTTAAAGAAAGGATTTAATGGAAAATTTGATGCTCATTCATCAAAGTCTTGTATAAAAGTAAATTTTATGGGAACCTTACCACTCACTCCATAAGACCAACACAGACTACATTTCATAAGTCACGTAAATCATGTCACTCAATCAGGGGTCACAGATAGCTGGACTTTTCTGGCACTGCCAGGAATTTGAGCTAGAATTGATTCCCATGCAAAAAAATTTTTTATCCATATAACTGGTAATTTTTTACATGAATTTTCCGGGTGCAGGATTCTTTTTGCTGTTTGAAATCCAAGTAAACTTCATTTTGGCAGGAATTGTTGGTCCATTCTGCTTTGACCCCTGTACTGAATTAGATAAATCAAATTTTGTTAATGTTTGAAGTGAACAAGTTTTTTTTTTTCAATTCATTTCTTAATTATTTTTAGGTATCGCTACACGAGGTGTGGCTCACGCTGCACTCCCACTGGAAGAAGGTGTGACTTACTACTCAACAGTCCGAGGCATCACCAACGACGGGACTGTGCTGCAGTCCACATCCAACGGCTTCACGGTGGATAGAACTCCACCGTCTGCTCAGTTTGTCAGGTCGCTTGCAATGAGTCAAATTACTTACACTTTGTGTTTCTCTTATGGACTTTTTCTGCAGTTTTAGTGCACCATACTCCAAAACTTGTCTCGGTGATTTATTGTTGTGTCTCATTTTTTATGGTCATTTTTATCTGTTTTCTTTTTTCTTTCTTCTTTTTTTCTTTACTTATATTTTCTTTTAGACAAAAAACAATGGTGATTCCTTATTTCCATTCTATTGCTACTCTTTTACTCACTCAAATATCATGGAATAAATAAACTGTTCTATTGAATTATATCTATTGAATTATAGTCATATAAAGCTAACCTTTAAAGCGTTTTAAGTAAATACAACATTAAGCACTATTCTCTCTTTACAGCTATGCCCAGGAAACATCCTCTCTTTCTGAGGGAGATACACTCTATCATCAAGATTTGGACACATTGTCAGCAGATTGGACATTCTCAGACAGTCTGAACAGTGTGACCAATCTCACTTATAAAGTCGGTTCCTTCCCCACTGGTGCAGATATTTACAGTGAAACAGATCTTTCCTCAACTGAGCTTCTAATTGGGGAAGCATCTCTTCCAGGAAATCAGATTGTTCCAGAAGATGATGGTTAGTGGCATTGTAGTCATCCTGAACTGTTGTTAATGATTAAGAATCTCTTAATCCCCGCATGTCGTTTATGTATTTCAATCATACTTATTTTGGTGATAATTAAAAGACAATAAAATCAAAGGCTTCAGGCATTCATAGCAACTGCTACATCAGCTAGAAACTGAACATTCCCCTCCTTACAAATAGATTAAAAGCATTAAATTATGAACCAAATTCCTAGTACTATCAGTCTATTCATTTTAATGACATTTTTTATGCCAAAGACCAAAAAGTTTCAAAGTTTGTGAAATTTGCTTTTATATAGAATGATTTGTTCTCTCTCCAATATTCCCTTAGGACGGTCAAACATCATGACTATTACAGTAGCAGATGAGGTGGGACTGACAAAATCAGTCGTTTCCCCCTCCTTGGTCATTGACACAACAGCTCCTACTCAAGGAGACATATCTTGTCCAGCTTACATTCAGGTTAGAATTAAGATTGCAGATTTAAAGCAAAATCAAGCTATGAAATTCCATAATAAAAGTTTGTCAGGTTGATAACTATTCTTTTTCTTCAATACATTTCTTTATATCACTTTTTGCAAAATATTTTGATATTGCTCAAATCATATTAGGTTTCTTACAATCATCATATATTATTCATGATTATAGTGTGATGCAATTTGGTTAAAAGATCAATTTTTGTTTTCCTTTGGTATGAACTCATTATCAAGTCAAGTGTGAATTATACAATATAGTAATCAGTTCTCTTGTATAAGTTCTACCTTTGGATCAATAAAAAGATCCTATCTTATCTATCTCACTGTCCCATACTTTTGGAACAACAGTTTTTGGTCTGTAAACACATATTATATAATCAATAATATCTCTGATGTTTAATAAAAACAATTTTCAGACAGGTCCATCTTAGCAGCAGATGATCTGTCTCAACCCTCTGAAATCTATGTGCACACTTTTAGCAGTCAATCCCTGTCAATCCCTGTCAATCCCTCACCATTTAGCTGGTCTTTGTCTTTCAAGTCATCTAGCAGCATAATGCATTTTTTTAGTTTGATTTAGTGATGATGTTAGAAATATTTCAATATGAAGAATGGATGTTTTAGAATCTATCTTTTATAGGGAGACAAATGGAATTAATAATTGCTTAGGATGATCAAACATCATGACTGTTACATGTTACAATAGGAAATGAAGTGGGACTGACAACTTCATCAGTGTCCCTGTCATTGACCTCACAGCTCAGCAATAACTATTAAAAAAGCACATTTAATGATGTGACTTGTGATAAATTTAAATGCAGTTGTTCATTAGTGTTTGGAGCTGAAAAAGTTACTTACATCCCTTTTTGTAATCAGCTAATTTAAGATTTCCTGCCATTGCTCTTTTATTTTTAGACTCACAATCCAATTGAGTGCACATGGACTGGTTTCCACGACCCAGAGAGCCCAATTGTTAGTTTTGACTTTGAAATCACAGTTGGAGAATCCCTGTCCAGCATTCATACTGAAAGCCTTGCAAGTACTGTTACAAGCTACAGCACTCCTAGTAAGTATTTAGTTTAGATGGAATGAATAAAGAATCAACTTGTTTTTTACAAGTAGACAGTATTACCTTCATTGTAACCCATAATTTTTTTATGTGAGGTGTACATATTAGAATATAAAGGAATTCAAGCTTCATTTCTACATGGTTGGGTTTTCTCCAGACACAGCCCCAGTTTTTCCTTTTTCTTCAACTTTCTTTTCAATAAATTTAATATGAAAGGTCTAGGAAACTATTATCATCATCACTATCTTTCTGCCATTAAGCCTCATCAAATCTCTCAAAATATACTTCAGACATCTCTGTACCTTTGTATGTCAGAGTCACTCCATAGAGATCTCCCCTTCCGCCACTATTTTTATGTCCTTTTTGCTGTCTTTCTCAATTCTTTATTACTGACTGGTTAGATAAGTCCACAGTATAGGAATGAAGGTTTAGCAAACATTGTCAATGAATATTTCCTCTAGAGGCATTTTTTTTTAATTGTTCTAAATCCTTCTCTTTATATTTTATAGAAACTGAGACTTAAGTCATGATATAATCTTGATGTTATGCGGAAGGCAAGTCATTTCTTTCCCTTTATTTGCCGCTCTATTATGTAGGCACGAGTTATTTGAAATTGATATTATTTTTTTTCAATGTTCCCAGGTCTTCATGGCACAGTCAAACATGGCTATACTTATTATGCCATTGTCACAGCAACTAATGAGCTTGGACTATCCTCCAGCGTCACATCTGAACCCATCCGCATCGACTCCACCCCACCGGTGGCTGGCACAGTGGTTGAAGTATCCAATTCTTATCAGCTTTACTTGGACGATGCTGAGAGTACAGAAGCTGGAAATATTGTCAATTGTGACTCCCCTGAAAGTAAGTAGAAAAGCTGCTAAAAGCCTAAATTTATGTTATTCCTTATTCCTGCTGTAAGTAAACCAATTTAAGACCAAGAAAGATTCAGGTTCATATCAGTGTTGTTTATTATCCATATCAATTTATATTTCTGTGAATTGAAGATCTTCAGTCAGTAAGTCCTTAATCACTAGAAAACTATTAAGTTTTGGCACCAATCTTCACATCCCTTCAGACAGAAAGTGTAAACAAAAAATGTTTTAATTGGTTTGATTTCATATCCTACATGTACAGAATAATTGATAATGTGAAGTAGGTTTATTGTTGTTTTACTGCGACTAGGTGTTCATTTGTAGGTATATTTGCTTCCGCTCGAAAGCTTGGCATTTTTTTTCCTACTTTATCAGCAACAATGGCTTAAGATACAGCAAAGATTAAAAAGAAAAAAAAAAAGAAAAATTAAAAGATATTTATAAAGTAGCTTGAGAAACATACATCTCTCTCCCTCTATTTTTTCCTCACTCCTTTAGACTGCACTGCCATTGATGCTACTTGCCAGGAGTCCCTAACCTCAGTTTATGTGGCATGGTCACCTTTCAGCGACCCAGAGACAAATATTGTAGCGTGAGTTTTATCTACCAATTTTACACTGGATTTTCGAAATGGTTTTTTCTGAATCTTTATAAGCAAATACTAATTTACTAGGCAAATGACATGTGCTCCATGTAAATTTTAGTATTCTAAGCTGATGCCAACAAATTAATATGATGTTAGATTAAGGTCTGATGTATCATCTATATCCCTTACAAAAATTAATGGAGGGAATACAAAACACACAAATACATCCACTCCCTTATACTGCTTGTACTTTAATTATGGCAAATATCAATTCTACTACAACTGCTACGTTACTTTTTTCATATTTAGCAGGGAAAAGGTAAGAGAAAAGGGAGGTGGGGGCTGGGTACAATACATTTTGAAATGTTGGTAAAATTTTGTGGATATCATTGTAAATCAAGTATAAAAGATGGAGAGACATGATTGATAAGAGCGCATTCCAATGCATTTGATGGGAGTACGACAGTTATTGAATATTCTGCTTTTGTACAGTTTCAGTGGGGTACATATGGTCAAGTGGATAAGGCAACCTGTTTAGAATAGAAATAAATTGTGAGGTCCAGGTTCAATCCCCACTTAGGCATTACACTCAATTTGCAGGGCTGCCCTTTCCTTAGGTTTGACCCAAAGGAAAAATGTTATTTTCTATTTTTTTTTATTCATTTTGTCTGATAGATACCAGATTGCAATTGGAACATCAGCTGGTGGAGGACAAATCAGGAACTTCTTCTATGTACCATTGGAGAACCGCTATTATCAAGTGAATGATCTGGACCTCAATGGTCAAAGACAGGTATGGGTTTTATAATCGATGGATTCAAACTACAATGTTGTCCCTGAAACTCTATATGCATTGTTGTAAGAAAATATTACAATGACTCATACCTGATAAGTAAAGATATTATTATCATTATTTTCCTACTATTTGCAATTCTGCTGTTTTAAAATGAAAGTCAGTGTAGTTCCCAGTTTTGCCTTTGTCAAGGCAAATGTGTTTTTTTACTCCCCACAGACTTAAATGACTGATATTACACTATTGATGCACCTTAACAAGAGCATTGGGACAAGTTTGAACCCCACACCAACTGAGATAATGATATCTCCTGTATATTACATAATATGTCAATTACTGCCTTTCCTTTTGAAACAGCAGAATTATAGTTACACCAATTACAGAGGCAAAATATTGCGCAGAATGCTTCTTACTCGAAATGATACGGATGAAAGCAGAGCTCGTGGTTTGCAATTATTCTGTTAATTCTAAAGGGTTTGACACATGCTAACATTTTGTTTTTTCTTTGGGATACAGCGCTCTTTAATTTTTTTCTTGAAAAGATGTCAACTTTCTTTTGTCAACGCCTCATGGCAACGCTGACAAATATTTAGCAGCATTGGGAACTTGTTAACAAAGAAATGTGAATAAAATTATATCAAGCATTAATCATTCTTATTTTAATATACAACAGTGATACCTTGTAGGTCATCAAATCAAACCTTTACACCCTTCACATCATACACATGAAAAACCTGAAAAACTCTATATGCATAAACTTCCAAGGAAAAAAAAAACTAATGAAGATTTTTATGGTTGCTGCATTGTAAGACCCGTCACCTGCAGAGAAAAGAACATAGGTGGATATTGTTTGGCCATACCATGAAAATAAGAAATTGCAATGCTGCACAAAAGTCATGAACATATGCTTTGGTGCAGGAACAAAACACATGTGGAGATCACCCATACTATTGCCAACAATACTCAAGCATTGTACCATTTCAACAGAAGGCACAAGAGGATTTACATACCTAGGAACACTTCCCCATTACCATGAAACATGGTCAGATCTAATGAAAACTAAAAAATTGAACAGCTCTATTGTGATTTTAATGAAAATGATTATTATATTATCATCATCATCATTATCATCATTATTATTATTATTATTATTATTATTACTATTATTATTATTATTATTATTATTATTATTATTATTATTATTAT
>JAUEKY010144339.1:0-16455 GCA_031833965.1 Scyllaea pelagica
CATTTACACCTGAGTGGAGTGGGAAAATGTGAGTAAAGAGCCTTTTCAAAGGACTCAACTTTGCGCCGTCACCGACGGATGAATCGAACCCGCGATCTCACGATCACAAGCCCAAAGTGTCAACCACTAGACCACAAAGCAGCACACTAGACCACAAAGCCCCATTCTTGATCACAAAGCCGCAATAATGAAAATGGTGATGGTGATGATGATGATGATGGTGGTGATGGTGACGATGATGATTTTAATAATAATGAATGGCATTTTTATACCGGATTTCCACAATGGTGCTCAAAGAGCTTTACAGTAATATCAAACGTGCATCGAATACTTTGAATAAACTCGGAGAAGGAGAAGTAGGCACAGTAAATGCATAAAAGGTGAGAGATACTATTATGTCAATACTGGATTAAAGAGCATTACAATCGCAATGGTTATGATGATGATGATGATGATGATGATGATGATGATGATGATGATGGTGGTGATGAAAATGATGATGGTGCTAATGACGATGATAACGAATTAACAATACCACAAAATAGTAGTAGTAGCAATAATAATAATAATGATGATAATAATAATAATAATAATGATAATAATAATAATAATAATAACAATAATGATAATAATAATAATAATACTATAATAATAAAAATAATGATAATGATAATAAAGATAATTATCATTATAATAATAATAATAGTTGTAGTAGAATGATAACAAAAACAACGGTGATGATGATGATGGTGATTGTGATGATGATGATGATGATGGCGACGATATCATCGAATTCATAAACAATGTTATAATGAGAGAGATTGAAATCGATTAGACAATTTACTTTGTTTCCGCTGTCCTTTATATAGACAAAGCGTGAACAAAACAAACAGATCCGACAATGATCTATGGCACACGGTGGGCGTGTATTATTTTTCACAACGCGTGTAAAACGCGTTGTTAAGCTCAGAGGGCTTTTTAGTGTTGTTTGCAATGCAAGCAAACGGGTGCATATTACTATTCATTTTAATCTTTTGTTGCGTGCGAAAGTTTATGTGTGGTGAGTGTTGGTGAGATGTGTTTATTGTTATGCCTTTGTGTGTGTAGGTACGTGCGTGTGCTCAAGTTTGTGTGTTTAGTTTTATCTAAGAGGTATTCATAGGGGATGAATCGAGGCTCACCCGCCTGCAGTTTTCTATTACAGCTTGTTGTCACTTGTTGCATGGTTCTTTAATCTATCGTTTTATTACCAGTAAACTATGACTATGATAATACATTAATACTTGTTGCAATAAGTTTGCATATCTAGACGGATAAACAAGAGTAGTTGTTTGTTGTGGGGCTTGAAAGGATTGCTGAATTCCAGGGAAGACAGGAATGTTACAAGTATGACGTAACGATGATTGATATCTGTCCTATTTTGCACTTGCGGGGGTTATTTTGAGTGATCACAAAAGACAATGTCTGGTTTCAAGTTCATTCAACCTAATGTTGAATTGGTCACATGACCTTACGTGATGCGCAATGAAGGTGCGTGTAGCTCATGATGAGGAAAAATGGCTGCTGTGGGTCTCCAGAGAGTACGATGGATACGACTGTTGTTGTTATTGAATTCTATGGATATATTATGATGAAAGCCCTGAAAATGCTACAGTAGCGATTTTAATTTTTCTAATTTTTAATCCCACTAGTCAATGGGATGGCTGGGAAAAAGACGAAAAGTGGATATGACGGCAAAATTGCCGGGTTGTATGATCTCGAAGAAACCATAGGACAGGGTCATTTTGCTGTCGTGAAACTTGCAAGACATGTTTTCACCGGAGAAAAAGTTGCCGTCAAAGTCATTGACAAGCAAAAGCTTGATGACATGTCAAGATCGCATCTTTTCCAGGAAGTTCGGTGTATGAAGCTAGTGCAACACCCAAATGTTGTTCGTCTCTATGAAGTGATCGACACCCAAACAAAACTCTACCTCATCCTTGAGCTTGGAGATGGGGATATGTATGATTACATTATGCGGCACGACTCTGGTCTTGATGAAGCTCTTGCGAAAAAATATTTCCGTCAAATCGTAGAAGCAATAACATACTGCCATAGACTGCATGTTGTTCATCGAGATTTGAAACCTGAAAATGTTGTTTTCTTTGACAAAATAGGACAAGTGAAACTGACGGATTTTGGATTTAGTAATGTCTTTGCACCAGGGAAGAAATTGGAAACTTCGTGTGGATCTTTAGCATATTCAGCTCCAGAAATTCTTTTGGGTGATTCTTATGATCCTCCTGCCGTAGGTAAGAACCATGCACAAAAGATGACAGTTTTAATTACTTTTTCACTGATTTGATAATTGTCTAGATAAGACACTAGTCTGGATAAGAGTGAGCTCAGTGAGTTCAAATTTCATTTCCTTGTTTGTTTTGAGTGTCCTCCTGTGAGGTCAAAATGAGATAGACACTATGTCAATTCATCTAGAGACTGACCCAAAATTAGAAATAAAGAGCAGGGCTTTCAGTGAGATGCCGGCCTCAGTTCCATAAGACTGAGTAAAGTCCTTTCTTCCATGGCAAGGATGAATAAAAATATGATTTAGGTGTGTCTGCACTGTATGTTTTGTTTTGTAGTGGATGGACTAGTGTAGAATTGTCTTGCCGTCAAATATAGACAGACAATCTATGCATTTGTGTATCATCTTTTGAATTGTGATTGATCTGAACATTATGGTAGTTTGATATATAATATTATTAATCCATCTAGATGTATAATACACAATGTATAATTAAAGCAAGCTAACAATAAAAATGATTGGATTTGGCCTATTGCTGAGATTAATCATTTTTGAATATTGTTAATTAGTTAGTCTAGTTTCCTGGGAAATGTGAGGTTTTCCTCTGGGGTTAGCGCTATGATAGTGTGGTCAATGCGGGAACATGGGGGGGGGGGGGGGGGGGGGGTTATTTTCTTTCTTTTTGTAAATTTTATCAAAACTTCATATTACATGGGAATAAATGGCGTTTGTTGTACCTACCCTTTTAAAGAAAATCGCTCATTTAATCACACAAGAAATAGACTTGTGTGGGCAATCTATATTTTTTCATAAATTGTCATCTCAGAGAGCCTATACAGTCCAAGCTGTTTGAAAATCACAGATCAGATTTTATTATATTCTAGGCCCCTATATGAAGAAAACAAGCATGCCAAAATTCAAGTAACCATCCTTCACCCTGCCTGGACGGAAAGTCCATAGTTGGTTAGATATTTGCAACCATATCATATAGTGTATAGACGAGACATAGACTTCCACTGATTACTTTAAAGGATATAAGAAATTTCCTAATTTAAGAAATATATATGAAATTTTTTGTTTTAAAGCAAGCAGTAAGTTTTGAAAATGAATTGATTTGATCAAAGTCTGTCTTGGATTTTGTACTGGTTAGTTACACAAGCAGCATCATGAGAATGATGTGGCTACCTTGAATTATATGACTTTGAAATGTTTGGTTTAAGGCTAATATTTGTATTTTCTTTATAATTCGTCTTTGATAGCATATTTTGAGGGAAGTTATCATGTATACTGTATTTAGACCTCATTAATTGCTCTTTTGGAAAGTTTCCAACCTTGTAAATAAAGTTAAAATGATTAGGTTAATTTTTTTTTCTTTTGAGGCATTTTCATTTCAACACCAGCATATTTAGGAGCAGGTACATCCTAAGGGAAAATTTGAGGACTGAAAAGTGTCAGTAAAGATTTCAAACAGGTTACCTAGAATGAATCAGACAGAAAGAAGCACTTGCCAGTTGTCCGTTTTTATTTCTTTTCAAGGGTAATTGAATAACATCTGTGGGCTTTGTATACAAATGAAGAATTTTCACAATTGTAGAGGCTTATAAAAGGTGAATCTTGTCAGTGTAGCTTTTGCTCATTCCTTTTTTTTTTATGTATGTTGAAAGAGCAACCCAAAATGTCCCTTTTCTCCCTGCTTCATCACACATTGAAAACTTCTGACATTTCCATTCATTGGGCTCATAATGTTGTTTGCTGTAAACACCCAAGTTTTGGTTGCAGTATTAGAACCTCCATGATTTTATCAAGATTCAAAATTGAAAAGTCATCAACATATTTGATTTCAAAGGATAGGTTAATTATTATAATTATAAAAGAACCACATTGTATTATAATGACTTTTTATGTACTTTGTTGTCTGTTGTTTTCTGAAAAATGGAGGAACAAAAGAAAAAATAACAATAAAACCAAAAGAAATATTTCACACACTACAGTAAAGTGAGTCTATGCTGTATGGAAGTTTTTACCCTGGCTTTACTTAAATAAATTGTAGTGCTTTATTAGAAGGGATTTTTTACGTTGGTTTTAGCAAGGTATGGTGAAGGGTTGTGTTCTTGATTTTTCTTAGCCTGTGTCCTAAAATTTAGATTGTAAGATAGAACATTACTTTTATGCTTAGATGATAAGTGATATGAGATGTTTTGAAACAAGTAATATAATAATGGATTCTAGTTAAAGGAGTTTCCAATTCCTGACTGAAGCCTAAGCCCTCTGTGTTATTGCTCAGCCCGTATCCTGAGACCTCCCTTTCCTTGACTTTTACTTTTAGTTCACCCAGCCTTGTAGCTGACTTATGTAACATAATGACCACCACACTGGGCACCTTCCATTACAAGTATTAATCTGCCCCTGGATTAGCCTATTTTGGTGTGGCTGGTAGCATAGCGGATTGCTCCTCTATGGCAAAGCTAACTGCCAACCCCTGGTCATTATGCAACCAGAAATAGTATTGTGTGTTTGTGTGTGTGTCATGTATGGAATTCCAGCATAGCATTATAAAGATCATATTGAATAAACCTTACGACATTCTCCTGATTACTGATCCCTATAGATTTATGAATAAAAGGAAAAAGAGAGCAGAGGAGAAAAGAGAACTGAAAATGTTGATGATAGCTTGATCACCCCAGATTAGACCAATCAAGACATCTTACATTATTTTATTATGATTACATTTTTAACACCTTTTAACGCTTTGATTTATTTTTTTTTAATATTCTGATAGAGTAAAAGATTAAATATTTAGAGCTTGAAGGACCTTTAAGATCCCTTGATACACCCAAATGTTTTTATAGTCCATCTGTGATTTTTTTTTATATAATAGAAAAAACAAAACAAACAAAAATTTTTATTTATTTTCACGTTTTTGTTTTTGTTGTTTTTAGGAACACATTTTTGGCTCCTTTGAGTTTAACTCAACTGCATGTAGAGTAAAATGTACAAGGTGTGGAATGTTGCACTCCAAGAATAACATTTTCATTATTCGTAATCAGGAAAGATAGAAGATGAATTTTTATCTTTTAAACATGTCTAAAGCTTAACTAACAATCCTAGGACTTAGAGTTTTAGATCGTCTTATTAAACACTTTTGTTAGAATTATCAAATCGTGTCCTACATTATCAAACTGATGTGAACATTTTCCTCACTGATTGGCTTCCCTCAGACAATTTATTCCTGATTGTCTTCTCATTGAAAAAAAGAAAAATTGAAATTGTTGTTTTGTTTTAAGGTCTAACTTAAAGGATTTTAAAAATCTTAATTTTTGTTACCTTTGTTTTTGTGTTAATTGTGTTCCAGCAGTGCTACACTTAATATTGCAAAGTGCATTTTAAGTACTGCATTGTTGTGGAAAATCGCTTTAAAGATGTTGAATTGCTTTTTTTTTTTTTGTTATCAGTTCCCCTTTGTACCGCCCAATGGTGTTGTAGGGACTAGGGACCCCACATAATGTTTGACACCAGATTGTTTCAAGAAGTACAAACCTAAACTGATATCAAACAAAGTCAGGAAAACTCTGAGCCAGGAGATTAAGACAAGCAAGTGGCTAGCCCACTGTACCCACTCTTGAATGACTCAAAGAAAATACACATTGAGGTGTACGTCTAGGGACGGTCAAACACATTTCAATGTAGCATGAGATTGGATTATGATTGGTAAGGGGGACTCATTATCTCAGTAATCATGGATCTGCCTATGGAATGAAAGGTTGCGGGTTTGAGTTTATATGGGGCAAAAATTGCAACGTGACTATAATTAAAAACCCGTCGAAAGACCTGTTTGCTAAACACCCGATCCCTGCAACATCAGTAGGTGGGACCAAAAGCCTTGTCCAGAGACGGACAATAAATTCAGAGATCCCATGTACACACTGCACTTGTTAAAGAACCCATGGCAGTTGGAAATTGAAAAGAGTAGGCGGCAAGGTAGCTGTCAGGGCAAAATTTAAAACTCTACCTCAAAAAACCACAATGGGCTGATCACATACTTGGCCTAATGACATGAGCCAGAGAAATTCTGCCTCAAGAAGAGTCAGTCCTACACTCTAATGGTAAAAGTTAACTGGATATGATGATGATGAGAAAAAGAATTTTTGTTAAGATAGAAGTTCATATTTTTTTCTTTTTTTTCTTTGCAATTTCAGATGTGTGGAGTTTGGGGGTGATACTGTTCATGCTGGTGGCCGGCCACGCCCCCTTCCAGGAAGCCAATGACAGTGAGACGCTGACCATGATCATGGATTGCAAGTACCAAATACCACCGCACGTCTCTGAGCTGTGTAGAAAGTGAGTCGGAGTGCATAGATAATTAAGGGAGTGCATAGACAATTAAAATGCACAGCATGTGGTGCAACTCATTCTTATATGGAATACTTTTATAGGGCTGCCAACCGTTCCTATTTTGTAGGGACTGTCCCTATTTTTTATTTTGAGAATGCATCTTTTTTCAACAAATAATGGATAAAAACAAAAAGTTGAAAGATGCAAAAGAGCATGAAGCAGTTGGCAAGCCAGCAAGGAGCCGTCTGTCTAACCATTTTGTGCCCCTGACCCTCACTTCATGACCAGTCTTCGCCCCCTACGCCCTACATGTCCCTTCATTAAATTTGAATTTGTCGGTAGCCCTGCTGTTATGAAGATAAGGATGTATGAGAGGGTGAAAGATGAATATATTATGAGTGAAAGAAAATGTTAATTCAAAATGTCGCTTATAGTTCCATCGAATTAAAGATAGGACCCCCCCCCCCTCCCCCAAGCCAACAAATTAATGGTGCCACCATGGAGAGAAGTTATAAATTGATGCCCCACCTGACCATCTCACCCAGTTAGAGTAGACTGAACTAACAACACCAGGCCAGCCAGTTTTAGCATTGTTCCTATAAGTGCAGAATATCGGGTGGGACAGCTGTTGAATTGCTGATTTTTTATTGGTTTTTCTTGGGTATTGCTCAGTTATGGAGCAAGCCTATGGCTTACCAATATTGGGATGGACAATGCCCCACCTGCCAAGTGCTTCGAAAAAAAGCGGAGTGCTCCGCTTTTATAGCCAATATTTGAATGTTTTGAAGCTGTGCTCGTATTTTTCCCTGCCTTTTTCTACTCATTCTCTTTGTTTCATAAGGAATGCTCCAATTTTTTCAAGGAATGCTCTGGTTTTTAAGTTCCAATGGTTGGCAGGTCTGACATGCTACTAATTGAGCCAGCAGCCCCAGTGACTGAAAATGTATCCAGATTTTTTTTTAAGGATAAGTGAATATAATTTAATTGTGATAAATGTATATTCTGTTGACTGGAAAAAAAATTGCTATCATGAGTATATATCATTCATAAATAACTGTTTGCAAAGAGGTAGAATGGCAGTTGAGTTTGATATTCATGACAAGTTTATAGCTTGTAGCCCTTGAGTTGATTTTGTGTCTGATATTGTCAGGCCTGATCTGCCAATAAACGTGTAGATGTTTAACTCATTGTTTGGCATTTTTTCCCCAGGTTGATAAAAAGGATGCTGGTACGAGAGCCTGCCCAGCGCATCAACCTGACAGACATCGAGTCAGACCCCTGGCTGTCGTTAGAGCCAGGCTTTGAGAATACGAAAGGAATGTCCCTACCTCTCTTGACCAGAGAGCACATCTCAGACGATGATCACAGTTATGTTGTTCAAAAGATGGTGGAAGGAAAGATATGCACCAGGGAGGAGATATTTCAGTAAGTGGATGGTTATTTTCTGTCAGTTGAGAATAAGAAATAATTATGCATCCCATTCTTATGGGGAGGAGAAAGGGGTGGGGGTGGGGGGTGGATAGCCGTGCAGATGAGGAAGCTCATGTATTATTATTAAAGAAATGGACTGTGTATTGCAGGTTAAATCCCCGCTTGGACTGAAAAGTTTTTGCCTTGAATTGAGCAAGAAAATTGATTTCCATTGCTCAAATTTGTGCCCCCTCTTTGCAACAGATGTCATGGAAATTCCAGTCTTTCCTTTGACTTTGATTTTGCCTGAAACAAATTGGAATAAAGGTTGAATTATAAACAGAAATATATAAACCAGCCAGTAAAATAACTCCCATAAACCCAAGAATATATGAATAGGGGTGATCTTGGAAAGGTTGAAATGCAGTAATGCACAGTGAATGAAAATAAGAAGAGAAGTAGGGTGAAGCCAAAGTAGAGTACACTTACTCTTGAATTCATCCAACTGCATGTAATGCACAAAGGTACTGAGAAAGGAAGTGGGTCAGGAAAGAAATTGGTTTCTATCTGGATTTAGAATCAACCATTGTATTTGGTTTGTGGCTACTTAAAAAAAAAGAAATTATATATATTTTGTAAAGTGATTGCAATCCTTTTTTTTTTTTTTTTCAACCATCGTCCTTTCCTTACACCTTGTGGTGTTAAAGGTTGACTTAGACTTGGCAACCTGTATGAAATTGTATATTTTCATTTGAATGTTTGTACGAACTATGAAAATATGGGAAACTTTTTTTTTGTGTTGATTTTGATTTGAAGGGCACTGTGATTGTGACAAGCTGAGAAAAATCTGATTTCTAAATTCGAATCCTCTTATTGTCAAAAGAGATGATACAAGAAAATCATCACTTGGTTTAGATTCAGAGATGCCAACTGTTCAATGTCTGGCTAGCTGTAGAATCAGTGTGTCTTGAAATATTATTTTTTGTTTCAAAAATCATGGAAAAATGTGCCACAATTTTAGGCTTATTATGCAAAAATCAATTGGCCATTGTTGGTTGCTGGCAAGTCCGTGACTTAGAAATGAAAATGGAAAATAGATTGTACTAAAGAAAAAAAAAGGATGGACATTTGATCAAAGGCAAAAATTTCAATAAGTCTGCAGGCTATGACCCAATGATTACATCTGTCATTGCAGATCTTTGGAGAAGGATGCTTACGATCACGTCGCGGCCACCTACTACCTCTTGGTGGAGCGTCGGCTCCGCAAGCTTCATCAGCAGGAAGGAGCTGTCAGCAATAATCAGACCAATAACAGCCACAAGCCTGCGGGCTCGGCGGTGTCATCTTCAGGAACCAAACCTCATCTGGAACCCCTCATGCTGTCTCCACGGTAAGTCGCTTCTTCTTGCATGGTGTGCTCCTTGTATACACTCTTGTAGAGGACAGGGGGCAGACTTTGCCTGTTCCTGACAGTCTTACCTCTTCAGGCCCTCTGATTTCCTCAGAAATCTTCTCTTTTTAAAGAATAATTCAGGTGACATATACACCAATATATTCAAAGCTAGTCACGGCCAGTGTCTTTCTACTGTTT
This sequence comes from Scyllaea pelagica, assembly GCA_031833965.1. Lineage (NCBI taxonomy): Eukaryota > Metazoa > Mollusca > Gastropoda > Nudibranchia > Scyllaeidae > Scyllaea > Scyllaea pelagica. The sequence goes on from JAUEKY010144339.1 coordinate 9,618, forward strand.
GATATATGTATCCTCATCAAAGTTTTATATCTCTTGCAGGAACAGATTCAGATTTTAAAACTGTACAGAAAAAAAAGTACATGCCTAACATAATCACTACACTGACGTTTTGATATTGTATCTTTCCAAATACCTCTTTATATGTAATGAACAGGGAGAGATCCGTTTTGCATGATGCGTCTGGTTTTCTTGCTCCAAGCAGTACTAGGAAGGGACAGGCGTTATATGTTACTCAATTCAATGTGAGGATTACTTAAGCTAGTGGTGAGGAAGGGATTGAGGAAAGAACTTATCTTTCCCTTGAAATGCAATAAGATACTGCAATCCGTAGCTGCTACAATAGCTTCCAATCGTAAGTTGTTCTAACATGATAAGCCTCCAGTTTGAAGTTACTCAAGTTAAGCTGTTCGATTTGTTTCATGAGAGAAAACCTTTTTTGCAGTCTTGAGGTCCTGCTTGATTAATTTATTCTTCTTTGCATCGTTTTCTTTTCTCTTCAACAATGCAGTATGGCTTTTCTTGAAATTTAAAATTTGAAGTCTGCATATTGGCTGATGAGAGCAATGGGCAGAGCTTGGAAACTGTTGCAAGTTGAGAGGGGATGAAAGCACCCAGGCTCCCAAAAACCACTAGCAGCCTATCGTTTAGCCTTATGCCTCTCTTCCTGTTTTCATATTTTGTTACATGCCTGTTGAAAAATTTGATTTAGCTGGGTATGTTTTTATGCGTCTTGCTAGTCATGAAGCATGTTTTGGAACTATGTACAGCGCTTGATTTTCCACCCTGGCTGGTTCATTCAGATTCAGTTTACTTTTTCAGTTGGCTCTGAATGCGGTGAAATTATGAATAAAGCAAAATACCAGGCAAGTCTGCTAAAACAAGGGTCTGGTGCTGATCTTTTCTGATCTTGTGGCAATTGTGCATTGCTTGGTCAACCTTGCTGTGCTTGGTGTGTTGCTGTTTTGTTCCATGGTTATAAATAGCAGCAGTTGAATTGATGTGTGAATCAGAAAATGTAGAATGTGCTTACTTAGGTATAGTGACAGAGCAGGCACTGCTGATAGCATGCAGACGTCTACTTTTGGAAGTCTCTGCTCGTGTTCATTATCTTTCTTGTCAGCTGTAGAGATTTGTAGGTGCGCTGTTTCTACTGTAGGCCTCCTCTTGAACAAGGGGTGATCCTTCCTCCTCTCTCAGCCAATCTCACTGGTCTTAGGCTGGATTTGACTTGAAAGGATTCCAATCAGAATTATAGTGTTTTGGGGAAGGTTAGAGATATTGAGATTTTGTCCTTGATGTGATCATCTCAAATGAAAAGGTGTGCCGAGGGAGAAGTTTGATTTTTGTTCTTCTTAGCTATTAACAATGTCTTTCAGGCTCTTGGGGTTTGCCTTGGTTTACAAAGCTACAAGCCACTTGCAGGAACTCTCTGTTGTGTCTATCCCTCTAGCTCATCTCTTCAGGTGATAAATCCAAAAAAAACCATACCAAAAACCGTCTGAATTATTTTTCTCAATGTCATGAGGAGAGGAGTATTATGATCTCGGATGCTGGGAGCAAGAAAACCAGATGTCAAGGTGTGGAGCCCATTGGTTGGTTGTCATCCATACCCTAGGTGTGCCGGACAACGATGTGTCGTGTCATTGGTGGCCATTCATGTATTATCATGTGTCCTACCGCATTCCATGACAGCAGTGATAACCTCATCACCGCCCGATGGGTGTCGAAATGCCCCATGTGTGTCCAGTTGATGCCTTTCCATATCCACAAAACTTCCACAACCCCCCCCAATCTTCTCTGTACATGTCATGTGTTTGAATGCCCTGACCATCTCACCGTGTCTGTCCTTCACATTATCATCCTCTTGATTTAGCATACCATGTACACACATATATATGTATGAATATGTTTATTTTGATGGTTTTTGTCCATCCAGTATTCCTATTTATTCCTCCCTTTCACTTTGAGGATATTGTGTATTATTCACTTGTGCAGTGACATTCCTCTAGATGTGTCTTTCCTCTGGCCATTTTTTTTTCTGAAGAAACAAAACAGCAACAATAGCAACAACAACAACAACAACAACAACAACAACAACAACAATTGTTTTAAAGCTACCTAAAACCCCAAAGGAGCAAGGAGTCTTTATTCACCAGCCTTGTTATTGGACCTATACATACACACTCCCATCTTGTGTGCACCCAGACACCTTAGACCTCACAGACTTTTTAAGTGGTAACGCTGTAGCAATTTCATCATTTGCTGTCCTTGAATTTCCTTCACGCGCCATTTTCAGGGCTTGATTTAAGTTTTTAAAAAAAGCATTAGAAAGTCAAACATTAACTTATTTCTCTGGATTTTTTTCTTCATTATTACAATTGTTTCTGTTCTCAGTATTGTGAGCTGAAGCTTATTATTTTTTTCTTTCACTGAAAGAACAGGCAAAATATTTGGGCGAAAGAAAACTCAAAGTTAAGATCCATTAGTGTTCTTAGGGTAGCTTGTTTCGAATATTCCGGACACAACTCCTTCCATCTTTTCCTCCCAGTATTGGCCTTAGCCTTCTTTTTCCACATTTTCTATTCAACCTTTGGTGTCACTACCTTTGCCCGTTGGAGAGAGGCCACTGTATGTCGGAAGACTTTCCAACGTGCCCCAGGGCTCCTGACGAGGATGGCAGTCTAGGGCCAACTCTCTATCTCCTTCAAGCTAGGACATTCCTTAAGGGTCTGCAGCCAACGACTCTATCTTAGAGGGTTTTAAACAGCTGTGATAACATTTCTCAATCTCCCAGCCAAAGCTGTCTGTACTCACAAATTTGTAAAGACTAATCAGTAATTAATGCCTTTTAATTCTGCGGTTTGCTGGAGTAATGCTTTAAAGTATTCAGCTTTATCTATATCATTCTCCAGATAAGAAAAGCTTGTATTTCATGCTATGAGCCATCACTGTTTTCATGCTTTTATTCCATAGATATTTTATGTTCTATGCAGGGATAACAAGAAGTGTTAAAGCTTTTTGAATGTTTTCTTTATTTCATGAACCATGTTTTATCTAAGTACCCTACGCCAACCCAAGTTTATTTAACTCATCAGCTGTTTTTGTTTGTATATGATGGCCTTCACTGATGCTCTAACCTTATTCTCGTCCATAAAATACATTTTTGAAATCTGTTATCAATAGGCATTTGTCCAGGTAATTTAGAATGGGGTTATGAATAAGAAAAGAAGAACTAATTGTAACTAGTCAGGGATGTTGGACGTGTTGAGAGAGCATCTTTGCCCGGCCCAGTTTGTTGCTTTTTCTACCAACCCATTGCTGTTTCCACGTCTGCCTGGTTCCAAGGTCAGTGTGACCTTGATAAATGGGGATGTGTTGTCTTTAAACAAACAACAATGGACTAGTGTCTCTCTGATTGCCTCAACCTGGATGTTACAAAGGCTGGGAACCCGAGGAGGGCGAGTGGGGTTGGGTCATGTCTGGAATGGGTGTTTGAAATGCCTCCCTTTTGCTCTTTTTTGAGAGCTGGCACAAAGGGTCTTTCTTCCTTTCCGTATTGTTCAGCTGATTTTATCCCTGTTATAAACATTTAGTTGTGAAACTTTTTTTTTATACAAACAGCCTTTTTTTTTCATTTCTTCTCCAATTTTCAAAACGGTGTACTGAAGGCTTCTTTGTATTCATTTATAGGTGTCTGTACTTTGAAAGAAGCATTCTGTGCTTTTGTCATGATCAAGATAATTTTTGGTTATTGATTGTTGCTTCCTATCTTTGACTTGCGTGGCCAATCGCTGCTTTCCATAGAAATAGGCCTTTCTTCTACTTGTTTACATTTCTATTTCTGATTTTATATCAAGCTATCTGGTTTTTATGATTGCATATTTTTCATTTTCATTTCTCCTCTTCAGCCTTTCATTCTTTCCTTGGAATTATGAGCTTATTGCTGTATTCTGAGGGGTGATATGAGCCCTGTAATCGTTTTTTCCTTAAAATTCTTGATCTTAGTTGCTTTCTCTTTGTTAAAACTGTTTAAAAAAAAAAGATAGATTTTTAACCATTTTTTTCTTTGCTTTTTTTGCTGAAAAAATTTGAAAAAAAGGAAGGAAAACTATGAAAGGATGGCATTCATTACAAGTAGACACTCTTAAAGGATTCTGCAAATCTTTGCAGTTATCATGAGTTCATGAGGGTGATGTGGATTTAAAGCACTCTTACCTTTGATTTTGTTATCTTCCGCAAAGTGTACCTACCTTTATCTCCATGGTGTCAGTGCCCTCTCTCGTTCGGGCCTTTTCCCATTCCAAGGCTTTTTTCAGTACGGTGCCATGAGAATAGCAAGCATGTCACAACGAGTCACAGTGAATTCGGCAGTGTGTTAGGAGGCTGCATGGCACTGCCCAATCAGCAGTCGGAATGGTCCTGTTTTTTTTGTGAGAGGTCTATAGGATAGCTAGGGCACATTCCAATGTGAGCACAGCACACTTGGCTTTGGATGTACACACGACACTTGAGTGTGAAAGGTAGAGCTTGTTTTTATAGTCGGAAAAGCACAAATGAGACTCCTCTCAGTGTTTTATTTTTTTCATGTCTTGTCTTGAATGTGATTTTTTTTTTTTCTTTCCAATTTCATTTGTAGGGAAAGAAATCCAGGTTTTTATTTTTTATAACAGTAACAGGCGGATTGTTTTCAGACGGGGAGAGCCTTGCTGTTGGCATGAGCCTTTAAGATGAGAAATATTTTTGTTGACTAGAATTTCTTCTTTTTGGTCTCATCAATTCCAACTCGCAGCAAAAGACAGGAAATGAAGAAAAATATGACCGCACCAATGCCCAGAGCCTTCCGTCATTTCCACCACCACCCCCCCTCCCTGGTCATCACTCCACCCGTGGCCGCCTCGGACATGGGCAGTGTGGTCAGCCCAGGGGGGGCAGAGTTTGTGAAGAGTTTGACAGGCAGTATGACCCTCGACCGGCACGCAGGTCTCCGCAAGAAGCAGCAGACGCAAGAAATGAGGAAAGAGGCTTCGCCAGAGCTGTCCAGCGGCACGTTCACACCCCAGAGCGCGGACGGATCCCCTAGGGGCTCCAGTCCTAGCCTGCTCTGCGATGGGAAGAAGCCTCCGCAGAAAGTCAAATCGGCTCCCCTCAGCACACAGGGCAGCCACAAGCCGGTGCCGCAGAAGAAATCTCAGAGGCCATCCTTTTCCAAGATTGCCATCCTCAGTTCCTTTTTTGAGCGAAAGGCGGCGGAGGAGTCCGGAGCCGTGGCCCCGCTTCAGCCCCACCAGAGATTGTTGCCCCGGAGGGAAAAGAAGTAGGCCAAATGCTTGTGTGTGGGTGTGTGTGCTTGTACAGGCGTGGCAACTGGATTGTTACCTTCCTGCATAGTGCCCCGTTCTACCTCTCTCTCTCTCTTTCTCTCTCTACCTCTCCCCTCTCTCCTTTTGTTTTTGGGAGTTGTTATATCAGGGCTTGGTTTACCCTCTCCACCTCCCACATTGTGGAATGGATATGTTTTTACATCCAACTCGGCATGCTGCAGAATTACCGGAATGCTTCTTCTTTGTTATTACAGTCTGCATTTTAGTTGGAGTGTGTTTGCTTTCTGCATCAATATCCTTCAATTTATTGGTTTGCAATATTTTTTTGTTTACTTTTTGTTGCACATGTGACTTGCCATGCTGGGACGTCCACTAGGTTTGCAGAGTTTATTTGGTTCTTCACGATTCCCCGTACGACGGGGCGAGCAGCCTTGTTCCCATCCTCTCGATTGGATGTGAAGACTCTTGAATATTGTGCATGCTTTTTAGCTTTGGTGTGGAATACCCTCTTTTTTTATTATTTTACTTTTTGCAACTGTTTCTTTGGTTCTAGCAGGTTTGCTTGGGTTGATTTTCATTTTTTTCTCACTGATATCTGGTATCTCCTCACTTTTGGTTTGCCATCACAACATTTATGGTGATGAATACAATCTTTGATGGTCTGTACCACCCCGACTCTTTCAATCCTGCCGGTGCTGCTGGTGATATTTGCAGTCAAGGCTTACTAACCTTATGCTCTCTCTCCTCAGAACCCCAAGCAGCGTACCATATTTGTGTCCATTGAACTGGCGCTTCTAATGCTACTAACTATTGGCATTTGTTTTCGTTATGACAGAGAAGTGCCCGCTCAATGCTTTTTGTTTAGAACTGTCATGACTTAAGCAGATTTTGTTTTCCAAAGAGTGTAACTCTAGGTTCTCCCCGCTTTACCATCATGCAGCCAACCCACACCCTTGCCATCAAAGCCCAGAGCTGGCCTCAATGCTGCCATAACAACAGCAACATCAACATCCTCATCCACCGCCAACAACAACAGCTCTACCACCATCACCACGACCTTCAACTTGCAGGCGTTGCAAGAGGAAGAGTGTATCAAGACGGATGAGCCCGCCTTCCAAGCAGCTCCTGTCCAGCTGGCCGTCTCGTCGCCGTCGGCAACGAAAAAGCACAACCAGCTGGTGCACAGTCTGTCGGTGCCCACCGATAACTCTATGGGTCTGAAGCGTCCGAGCTCCTCCCTGCGGGGCCAGAGGGAGTCCACATTGGTCCAGACCTTCCAGGGGTCGCATTCCAACCTCGTGCAGCAATACAAGACAGCTAACGCACTGTACCAGGCTCGCCTGGCCAAGAGGGAGAAGTCCTAGACATCGGCCTGACCGCCCCCCCTGCCTGTGTTTTAGAGAGCTGCCATAATTCATATGATGTCGTTGTACTTAAAAATGAGATTGGGTGTTTCGAAAAAAAAAAAAAAGGGTAAAGGGGTTGGGGGGGGGGGGGGGGGGGGGGGGGGGGTGGGG
>JAUEKY010144340.1:0-10039 GCA_031833965.1 Scyllaea pelagica
AGAGAGAGAGAGAGAGAGAGAGAGAGAGAGAGAGAGAGAGAGAGAGAGAGAGAGAGAGAGAGAGAGAGAAAATCATTTAAAGTGTGGTAGAGTCTGATCAATCATGTATGCATTAGTATACCTCACAAATCAAATCCAGCCTAGTTTTTATAGGGACTTGGCCACAGAACAAAGCACCTTTTGAATTACTTTGGGGAAGCTAGTGTGTGTTTTACATGGATTGGCCATCCCTGTCCCCCAAAGGTGGTCTTGCTGTGGCACTATATTTATTATTGTAGGGATAATGATTGCAATCTTCTGAACTGCATTTCAGCATGTAAGGAAAACTGATAGATGGAAAAACAAAACCAAACGGTATAACATGAAAGATAATGAATGCTGCAAAGGTTAATGAACATCCTGTAAGTGGTCAACTTTTGTTTCGAGGAGAAATTAGTAATCACAAAACAGCCTCATATGTCTGCTGTAGAAAAATACCCAGGAACATTTGCAGCTTGCAGATACAAAACGCATCTGCAAAAAGGCACAATATTCAAACATATACGCAATGGAAAAAACAGCATAGACCTAACCTGAAGATTAGAAAAACAAGCTGTTGAACATTAATTTAGTGGGTTAGTCAATCCATTTGTTGATATTGATATCTTACATGTATATATTTGTATATTTATAAATATATATCATTAAGTGTTTTTATAATTGCTTCTCTTATTTATAGAAAAGAATGATATAGGAAGGTTGCCTTTTTTGTTTTTAATTTAATTCTTGTGACTATAGTTTTAGAGGGATTGAGGCGTATCGTAAATTGGTTATTAAGTACCTGCCTCTTCAATCTTAGAGATTCCATAAAAATAGGTTTTTTTGTTTGAAGAAAGCTTTTTTAAGTCTCCTCCTGGGCTAAATGACATTCGATTTTGATTAGAGCTCCCCTTTACTTTTGTTCTGGCCTTACTTTTGGACCACCAGCTTGAGTGATACATTTGCTTTGTAGCAACAGTGAGGTAGTTTGGGAAGCCACCGTGAATGATTTATGCAAGGAAACTAACACAAGATGGAAAGGCCATTACAAACTCTGAACTTTGAGGAATGAGTGTTCACAGGAAGAGGTTGAGATCTTAATCATCACTTGCATTGCTTAGTGGTCTGCTAACTTGTGACCATTTAAGTCTCTGATTTCGTCCTAATTTATCCCCATTTGGTTGTGGATGCTATGAGAAACCCAGCTTTCGGTTGTAGAGGTGACCACAGGCCTGGAGACTGGAGGTGAATCTTGAGTGGGAGGCGTAGCTTTTGAAATGATCATGTAGTTTACCTAAGGGTTTCAAACTTCAACCTTTCAATCAAGTATGATCTCTTTTTTTTTTGTTTTCTTTTGCTTTTACTAAGCTCATACTTGTGGTCATTTATACATTGAAGTACCTTGATTAAAGTAAATTGAGCATTGGTATTTTGATGCTATATGATCGTGAAATATTTGAATATCATGGAATTTCTGTTTTTGAAATTGTTGAAAACAGTTTCAGTGTAAAGCAACCAAATACTCTGTTAAGGTATTTTTTTTATAATATCTTTATGAATGGAAATTTTAAAAAGTGTTGCCGCAAAGTTTATGGGTTGATTTATTCTGTTATACCTGATTGTTAATGTAAGTTGAAACTTTTTTTTATTGCTGATTCACACTTTTATTTATTATCACACTCTTACAAAAGTTTCTGGCCGTAGCACTTTAGTAGTTTGAAGGTGGAGTTTTGGATATGTGTTCAGTTGATAAGTATTTACATCCTTGGTCATATCAAAGGGAACTCTTTTGCAGTTCATACTTCTCCTTTCGTTCACTAAGTAAAAACTCCTAAAAACAACAATTGTCATGAATCAAAGTGGAAAAAAATGCTTGCAACCGCATCAAGATAATTGGAAAGTTGCATAAGTTTTGTTATCATTTTTTAAAGATCTTTTATCCCAGACCAAAACTGGGTTTTTTTCTAATCACGAAATAGATTGGAATGTGATGCATACATGTGAGATAATACAAATTTTTTGTTGGAGTGTGAGAAGCAGTTGACAAAAGCCTGATAAAAGTATGTTGTTTTTTTTCTAAGTAACTGGATATGTCAATTTATGAAATACTTGCTTTTATAAAGTCTGTTTTGAATGTGCTATATGTGATTTACTTCGCTATGTGATTTGTTTCATAAGACACTCCCCTTGGAAGAACACAAAGACTTTAGATTTGCTCAGGTCTTTTCTTTTATATTTTGGCAATGAAACATTGACCGGTTGGTTTCCTTGGTTTTTTTACTTGCCATGTAATTATGCATTTTATGTCTTAGTTTAGGAGCTTGGGGTACTGAATTCTTACAGGGAAAACTCGGTTATTGTAGAGGCTGTATTTGAGTATGTGTGTTTATGTGCGGGTGTGTACACAGGTTGGTCAGGTAAGGGATGGATATCTCTTTTTTTTTAACCATCTTTATTTCAGGAATGGAGTTAAATGTGGCAATAGAATTTGGGAGGATATTCCCTCAGCATTGGTTTTTTTATTTGTGGGATGTAATCAGCATGTTCATTTTTGTGTTGTTCAGAAAACAGCATTTTCAGGTTTTCAGCATTATTTGATTTTTAGTCATGTTAAATGTTATGATTTTTTTTCTGTTGAATTATAAAAAAACCTGATAAATATTGCATGCTCACTTTTCAATATCCTTTTAAATAAGAGAGTGTGGATTTGACAGTCTCATATAGTTTTTGTCTGAATTCTAGCATGAAGAGTTGCTTGTGTTGTTCAGGCGACAGTTAATGATAAATAAAAGGAGATGTATTTAAAGACTAATTCTGTTTATTGACAAAACTTTTTAAATAGACTTTTAGCAGTTGCAGCCAGGAAACTCAACAAATGCAAAGTGAAAGTGGTATCTTTCTTACAACTTTTGTGTCGGACAGAACTCTGTAGATTTGTTCTATTTGCACAGTTTTTTGTTTGAATGAAAGTGGTATCTTTCTTACTACTTTTGTCTCGGACAAAACTCTGTAGATTTGTTCTACTTGCACAGTCTTTTGTTTGAATAATAGAGAATCATTACACAAATCATTGAAAGGATAAAATGCTAATTTGAAAAAAAAAAAAAAAGAAAGGAAGATTGTTACAAGGTATTTGTGTTGATTTTACTCTCCAATTGTAGTCTTATTTAAGGACATTTTTAAAGAGGGACACAATATGATGCGAAATTTTGTCGTCCAAATATTGATTTCTGCTGTGAGTCTTACATCAATTTTGTGTTTTATTTGCATGGTTAAGAATAAGAATTGTGTCGGGGCATCATCCCACACCACTTTGTCCACAACCATGTCAGGTGATAAGTGTGGAAGGTTCGCGCTCTTCTCTGCTGCTGGCTGGCTGGCTGCTCCTGTTGATTGAATTGGGAGGTAGTTCTGTGATATTGATCCGAATTCCTTCTAATACTGCTAATTTTTTAAAATTTGAAGTGGCTGACAATAGACGTGCTGATAACTGTAAAGATATATGAATACTGCTCTTGATTGATCACCTCTTGGTTCTACTTGGCGTTTATGCCTGGTTGGACTTGTTTTCCAGAGGAAATGATGTTAGAAGATCACCTCAGCGGGTTGCAAGTTTTAGTAATGAAACTTGCCATTGATGTAATAACTTAGTGTGTGTGGCTATTGCGTTCAAGACACCCTTCTGGCTGTGTGTTTTTATAGCTAATATTGATATGTTTTGAGTGGAGTGATCTCAATGATAGATTTTTAAAGTTGGTGCACAAAAGGGGATGAAAAGTTTAAAATGCGTCAGATAAGTGTTTCTATTCAATTTTTTTTAGATTCATTATTGAATGTGTATCAATTAGAAAGAAAGCAATCTTCACTTGACAACATATAAAGCCTTTGAGCTTGATTGAAAAAGACAAAGGTTTCATTAGACTTTTTCAGGTGATGTGGCAAAACTAGAAGTTGAATTTCATGAAATTTTTTTCTGCTGAGTTCAACTTCTTCCAAAATAAGCTGCATCATTTTTGTGCTTACCATATGCACAACAGTCGGCTTATCTTTATTTATTTATTTATTTTATTTTATTTACTTTTTGTTTTAGATTTTTTTTCGTTTTCAAGTTTCATGCAATTTTCCTTAGGACTCCTTTTCTACAGAGAAGTGGTAGGTTGAAAAAGAGTTATAAGTGTAGCACATACAAGTTGTTTTCACTTTTCAACTTTTGTCAATACTCGATACTCTTTATTTTCTTTACATGTTACCCATTCTGCCTCGTTATGTTTGATTGGTAATCCAAGGTATTTTTTTTCTTTTAGAAAAGTGTGCGTGGTTGGTATCTAGAACACTGTCATCTAGCAAGTGCAAAGGGTAGATAATTGTTTCCTTTCCAAAGCTTTTACTCTGATGATGTGTGAGCCTGGGTGGTGTTGAAATGCTGATTTGTTGGTGCAGACATTGATCCTTCCTTGTCAGGTCATTCCGTAGATAGACTTTCATCAATTGTCATGAAAAATAGAAAAATAAAAAAAAAAAGCTAAAAAACAAAGTAAAGTTGAATAAGCCCATCAATCAAAATGATCTTCACATGTTGCCCTCTCAAATCCCATAGACTTACAGATGCCTCATTGCTGTCACTGATTCGTGTTATCACTTACTGTTTGCAGTCTTTATGGGACATAGGACATACAAATATGAATCCTTGAGCTCAGGGCAAAGGCCGTTTCTGGCTCTGTCAATGTTTACAAGAATCTTTGGGTGTTGATTTTTTGTATCAGCCTTTGTTTTATTTTGTTCTTTGTAATGATGAGTCACTGTATTTATTGGATCTTTTCAACCAGGCCAACAGTTGTAAACAGTTCTACAGGATTTTATCTCCATTCCTTGGTCTTTTTGAAAACAAATGTTTATACTCATAGTGTTATGCTCTAAAAAAGACTATGACCATTGGAATTGTATTTGTTATTGGGTAATCTCACAAGACATGCGTTCTCTTGATTTCAAATCATTGGTGGATTTGAAATATTCAAGAAAAGAAATTCTAGTTATAAGTGTAAAATAGAAATCTGAACTTACGTTTTTATTATTTTCTTGTTTGAATGGTAATCTGTTTCAGGAGGTTGTGGAAGAATGAGGGAAGGTTTAAACCATACATAGGGAATGTTGAGGTTAAGTTCAAACCATAGGGATTATGGAATGGGTTTGAGTACAAATGTCCTGTTTCCAAGAATAACTTATGATATTAAGTACTCATGTCTTGTATATGTCATGCTTCATTCTGATAAAAAAAGTGTTCCTTGCTGGTTCAATTTTTTTTAATCCCCTTCTGAACTTATGTCAATTGAGTTTCATGTGACTCCCGCAATTTGGGTTAGGTACCAAAGATGTTAAATGTTTATTTTACTCGCATTTCTATCAATTTCAAGAGAATTGACAAGATATGATTGCTCCTTGTAATCTTTGGGTCATTTTTCATGCACTGAATTCAAAATCAGAATATTTCCTATTTCATTGTTTGTAGCATGGACTTTCCTTTTTTGTCTTTTCTCATATTGCAAGAGGATTTTCATTAGCCTGGATTTGTTATGCATTAGTCAATATCACCTGTGAGCTTTGTTATCTATTGAATGCTAGTTGGATAATTTTGTTTTATGTTTTAAGTGGTCAAGGCCCCTTGGAAGCTTTGAGTTAGAGGCTTGAGAAAGGAAATGTTTTTGGTTCTTTTGGGAAAGTGCAACTTTCTTATTAGAGTGCTCTTTCCCCCAAATCCAGAGTTTCTAATAGTTGACTTTATATATTCTTGTAGACTGTGCTTTGAGGTTCTTTTCATCCATATATAAAATATTTGTATTGGTTACCAGAATCTGGTCCAATTGGTTTTGAAATGTTTTACAAAAACTATTGCAACAGTCATTTTCTATAGTTGTTTGTTTTGTTAACTAGAAGACAATCTCAAGTTAGAGCTGCATTCTTAAATCATCTTCATATAAAGTTGCTTTCCCCCCCCCCCCTCTTTTCATTGCAGTTTCTTACTCAGCATTAGGGGAAGAGCAGAGGGAAACTGATGGAGTATGTGTATTGAGGAGGCTAGCAGACTTGTAACTGGGTCTTTGATTCGTATTGTTTACCAAGCGCTATACTGCTTTCTCAGTGTCCTGCCCCAGTTATCTCTCAGGGCCCAAGATAGAACCAGGACAAAACTAGTGGGAGAGACTAAAGGGAATACAAGGGGGAAGAGAATTTACTTGTAGTTCGGAGCAGAGCTGTTGGTTTGAGCTGTAAGTTTGGTTTTTGACAATGTATTCTCTTTGGAGCTATTGGTTTATTTTCAGTGCATGCACCATGACTTACCCTGATATTTTACTTGTTGTAAAAATGTACATAAAGATATATCTATACACACTCTTATCTATAAATATATATATATATATATATTTCTATATATACACACATTCATTTATTGCGACTGTAAAGTTCAAGTATCATCTCCACGTAACAAGTAGGTGTCTGTGTGCCTGCGTTTGTAATAATAACCTTCTCTCAAAAACAACCGCTTTGCTGTACCTGTCAGAAATGATTTAAGGTGGTATACACATCTAGTTTACTCCCGTCAAAGATATTTTCTGTGCGCGAATATGAAATGTTGGGGAGTGTAATTTTTTCACTATCATTTTGTTTTTTGTTTTTCCTTCATTATTTATTATTTATCTATTCATTTTAGATGGGATGGGAAGAGGGGTGTTAGTTAGATCTATGTTTCGATTGGGCTAGGTCTGGTTAGATCACTTTTTGAAGTTTAGTTCATGGATTTGTTTCAATCCCATACGATGGAAAGTGATGATCATGTGAGAGGCAACAGGATGTCTCATGTTTTCATGTACTTAATGGCTGTGTTATGGTAAAAGTTGTAATATTATCTGACATAATGCCAAAGATAAAAGGGTCGGGGTTGGAGGTGGTATTTCTGGTCTGATTTTTACATGGCTGGCACTAAAGCATGCTTTGGAAGAGGCAACTTAATTTGTTTCAAGCAAAGATGACATTGAATGTTGAAGACTGTAAAGATATAAAGAGCAGTGATATTAACATAGTCTAATGCTCAGGTTGAATAATTTTTATATATGGACATGCTATTTTTATGTTGTGTGGTTGCTTTTTTTTTTTTTGTAGATTTTTTTCCAAATAAAAAAATTCACTAAGAAAAGGAGAAAAAGACTTAACCTCATTTAACTTAGTTTGCAAGCTTCATAGGGGCATGTGATTATTTATGACATCATTTTTGAATGATAATCAGTCGGTAGGGAGGGAAAGGGATGTAAACTTTTTGCCTGCTTACCTCATGACTGTTTGACTTTGATATTCATCGGCGATCTGACTTGTGGACTTGCTGCACATCACACACTTACACTTGTTCTTTAATTTTTTGACTATTTGATTTAATCCTTGAATGTGAGATTGTGTTGCCAGTTGTATATTGTAGATTTAACCCTTGTGTGAGAGATTGAGCGGAACATTTCCAGAATGGCAGGCGGGCATGTGGCTGAATGGGTTATGGTGGTTGCAATTGGGACGGAGGGGTTCAATACATCTTTGAAGCCAAAGGTCTGTTTTCATCTAGTCACATGTACTATCCATCTTCTGGCATTCTCTGTTTTCTCTAGCTTTCCACCTCCCAGTCTTGCACTCATTTGCTACTCGCACAAAACCAAAATGGTTGACACCGAGCTGAAGTCTTTATACCTTTATTGAATTTTCATGTTGTCTAGCTTCCTGTTTACCACAAATGTTTGTGTTACACTGCTTTCCTATTGATTTTCAAATTCAGGACATCTTGGAACATTGGGTGAGTTTATTTGAAACGGGCCAGGAAGTTGATTACAAGTCATGATGAGATAAGAGGTTCATGTTGGGTGGGGCCTTGGGTTGTCTCACAAGAAGGTGCCCCTGGTTGGATTCTTATATCCAGGACCCCAATATATCCAACGATTTCAAAACTGTTGGTTGTTGTTGATGGCCGGGATAAAAAATTTTCCCTCTCAGTCTAAGGTGTATATGTATTGAAGAAGGTCTTTCCCTACTTAGAGATTTTATTTCCATTGACTTTAGTCATCATAATTTGTGTCTATAGATTTTTAATTTGACATTTATTTATATAGAAACAGAGGCCAAGAATCTTGGGTGTGTTAGTGTAGGTTGAATCTGCAGTCCGTTGATACAGCAGTTAGTTTCTTCTGTCCTTGTTTTTCCCATGGGAAAGAAAGAAAAAAGATTTGTCCTCCCTTTATATTTGTAGTATAAAACTGTCTGCTTGCTGAAGGACATAATAAGTTGTGTTCTTGTCAGTTTGATGCTTCGCTTAATATGTTGGCATGTTGTACAGCTACAGGTGTGTGTGTGTGTGTGTGTGTGTGTGTGTGTGTGTGTGTGCGTGTGTGTGTGTGTGCGTGTGTGTGTTTTTGTGTGCCTGTGTGTGTCTATCTCTATACTGGTGCATGTAAATGAATATTGTTTGTTTGACAAGTAAAATTATTTTGTCTGATAAATACGACTTTTCTGTGTCACTTCATTTCATTTCATGCATTACAAACTTGTCAACCAAAGGTATTAATGACATCTAGTCATTGCTTGTGTATTCATTCATCATTGTCAAACTGTGGAGGCATTCTCTATTATTGTTCTCCCCCCCCCTTTTTTAATAGTTTTGTTCTTTTCTCATCACACTATATTGTTGTATCTATATATCTTATCTATCTGTCTCTCTCAGAACTGTAGTGGGTATTTTGTCATTGATGCCTTTTGTATTGTTCCTATAAGAAAGAAACCAGCTGAAAGGTGTATTTGGAAATGACCTGTTGACAGGCAGTCATGTTTCAAGATCAACATTTGGATAGAATGCAGGAACTGAGTGTATTCCCATAGAAGTGAGGTGTTTTGTGTGCTTTGGGCAGTGTGGATACCATTTTGTCTGTTCTATCTCGTCTACAGGGAGTATTGTATACTGACACATCTACTCTTGTCATGCATTTATGAGATATGAATGAGGAAGTCGTTTGTGTCATCTTGTCACAAACCCTTAAGAGTTTCTCCTTGTAGTTCTGTTAGGTTGGTTATTAGTCTGCCTACCCTGGAGACCAGCCAATGAGATATGAATGAGGAAATAGTGTTGTGTCATCTTGTCACAAACCCTTAAGAATTACTCCTAGAAGTTTTGTCAGATTGGTGAATGGTCTGCATACACTGGAGACCAGCGTGTGTTGTTCTTCCCTTATGCAGAGTGAGGCTGTAGGTGGCCTGCTTGAGTGCTCTCATTTTTTTGGCTTTTGTTTTGCACACGATGTTCTTGTGATATTGTTTCCTCCTCACTAAAGTATCAGACGAAGATGGATGAAATATGGTGAGCCCTGGAATTAATTGATAGCATATAGATTGAAATCCTTTGGAACTCTCCAGTGAAAAGATAGATTTTGAACATTTTGTTTTTTTACAAGGCAGATTAAGATTCTATTGTGCTGTGGCAATCAGAAATGTATATTTATGGGAAATAAAAATCGAAAAGAAGAGCAATTTTATTATTATCTTATGAAAAATGAAACGTTAGAAATATGTATCTTAAGTTACACATTGTTGCAAGATTAAATAGGTTTATTTTTGAAAGCAGAGCTGGGAAGAACTTGGGAAATTTGATATTTGTGCAGGTTAAGACTTAAGTTTTGAAAAAAAAAATGTGTCTGAGATGCTTACACGATCATTTATTGCAATGGATTGTCAATACTTTTTCTTGTTATTTGTATCTGAATTATGTGAATGTCTCGTGTCCCTTGAACTGGTATGCTGGTTCTCGCAAATTCTAGCTGTGTATTTTCAAGTTTTCTTCTGTGAATTTATACTATTGATTATATTCAGTTTCTATCTTGCCAATTGTACTCAGTGCAATGCAGAATAAGAGGGAGAGTGAAAGAGAGAGAGAGAGAGAGAGTGTGTGTGTGTGTGTGTGTGTGTGTGTGTGTGTGTGTGTGTGTGTGTGTGTGTGTGTGTG
>JAUEKY010144451.1:0-10038 GCA_031833965.1 Scyllaea pelagica
GTCCTGTCTTGTGATTGTTGGATCTATCACTTTCTTTACTCATTACTATCAATTAGTCTTACTTTTTCCCATCTGGCTCTGACATGGCCTAAATTGTGCCGATAGCGCTGTAAACAAACAAACAAACAAGAGATGCTACCAAAACGGTCATGGATTTCTGCTTCAGGCGACATGCGCACTGAACCATTTCCCCATTATTTGACAATTTAATGAAAATGTTTCCAATGTTAATTCTATGGAGATACTGCTAATAAGCATGAACATCTTGCTTCCTGGAAACAAAGTTAAGACTGGTTAGTTGGTTAGTAAATATACTGTAACTAAGCAAAAAATTAAATTGAGAACGCCTTTATTCATTCGCAGTTTACAAAAGTTCCCCTTCATACTCGTATAATCTACAAGGTCTTTTGAAAATTCATCAATTAAACAACCACCGTAAAATATAGATATAAGGCACTCAGGCAATGATTGATGTTTGAATAATCAGCTACGTCTTATTATCCCTTGGAAAGAAAGATAGCAACTTGCTTCTCTTAATATTTTCTTCTTACAATGACCTACTCCGTTGTATTGTTCCACTCAAAGCTATTGTCTAAATCATATTATTCAGACCCAAATCAATATTTCCCTTCTGTTCCCCTTGATATTGTACCTACATACTGTGCCAAGTACATTCATTTTTCTCCTGAGAGGCCCACGCCTCTCACTTGGACCAGATTCGTCTGTGTGTGTTTTGACAACGTTCCTCTCTCCTCATACCGGCTTCTTTGGCGCACTTGGTTGAGCGTCCGCCTCGAAATCGGTAGGTGGCGGGTTCTATTCCCACACCGCGACATACCTAAGTCGTAAAAATCGGTTTTTAGCAGCTACCCGCCTGGCGCTCGGCATTATGGGAACAGTTGTAAGACTGGTTGGCCCGGTGCAAGTATAATGTGCCTGGGTGAGATATCCGTGTGAGTTCCCCGTTTAATTCTGTGTGGCAGCAAGTTAACATGTTCAGAGTCCTAAGTCGGCGATGTGACCTAAACTGTGTAGAAGCAGGCGTTAAACCATAACGCTAAACGTTAGAGAGGTCATTCATGTAAAGAGCCAAAGTGTTTCAAAAACAAGCGACACAACGTAAACGTTTTAATATTTTGACTATATGGCTTTATGCTTGTTTCAACGCTGCATATGTAATAATTAGTGGAGCGCTCTGGATATGTTAATGTGCTGCCGCACAGAGATAAACGGAGAAATCTCACGAATATCTCATCAATTCACCTTATTTGGACACCGGGCCAACCAGTCCTAGCACTGTTTGCATAATGCCGAAAGCCAGGCGGACAACAGCTACTAAAACCGATTTATACGACTTGAGTTTATTGCAGCGTGGCTTCGAACTCGCTACCTACCGGTTACGAGATGAATGTTCAACCATTTGCACCAACCAAGCCGAATTAACAAAGACTGGGTACACAAAACCATAAAGTGATGATGTCATTAAAGTCAGCAAAAAATTAAAAAAAAAAAATAAGTGGAAGGGTTAAGATTACCTTTGAAGTTGAAGGTAGGTGAGAACAAAAGCTGTTTAAATGCGTTTGAAAGTTTGTAAGTGGGATGTATGTGTGACAATTGCCACAATAGAAATATTCAATTTGAATGGGGAATGTTTGCTTTCGCTGGTACCCTGCCTTTTTTTCTCCATTGTCCTTCAAATTCCGTTTGCTTCCTGTAAACTTGATATTCAATTTACTATTCTACTTTTAATCAATACTTTTTTTTATATTCACTTGACTTGGTATCATATTTGATGGTGTCATGCTATAACAGCGTAACTGAATCTTAGCTTTTTTTTTTTCTTCTTTTTTTAGGAGACGCAGGAACTGTATCGCTTCTTATCTTTTTTAAGTATAGATCTTATTACTGTTTTTTGTTTTTGGTTTTCTTACTAATTTAATCAAAGGGGGAACCCCCGGAGAAGGTTTATGACCTCAATGGGCTAGAAAAATCGATTTTTCCTTTTCTCCAGTTACGTGGCTAGAGCATGATACCATCGCTATGCTGTTTGGCTAGTTGGCCAAAATTACATAAACTGAACTTATTGAATTGATAATGTATTGGTAATGGACTAGAATAATAGAACACCTAAACAGTGAATAAATACACAATTAGAAAGAAAAGAAAAGAAAAAACACAAGAGACAATATAATAAACTATCACAAAGTGGAAAAAAGAACTCAAATGATGTATTTTAGGAAAAGCAGGGAGAAAGAAATGGGCTATGCAAATTGAATGAGGCCAAGCCTGATTGTGTGGTAGGTCACAAAGTCCTTCGTCAATAAAACCAACCATTGAAGTTTAAGACTCAAGACCTGTGACAAAGAATGGAAGAAAGAAGAGAATGTTCCAGAGGGTTGGCAGATTACTTCTCTTCTTATCATTTTCCTAAGCAATTTTTTATGACCCCTGTTTGTTTAGAAAAAAATCGATGGCGATAGCTTTAGGGCAGATCTGTCATATTGAATTGAACAGTAGGGGACTCAGTGGCTAAGCGTTCATGCCTCTGGCACTGAAACGAAGCGTCACAGGTTCGAGTCTACCTTCCTGGGAACAAAAATCAGAATATTGAATTATCGCTAAAACACCGAGAAAAACTCCCATGATATGCCACTCCCCTGATCCCTACAACATCGGTAGGTGGGATCTAGGGCCTAGTCCTATCGGAGACGGACGATTAACTCGGTGGTCCCGTGTGCTCGATGTGCACGTTAAAGAACCCTTAACAGATGGAAATGGAAAAGTGTAGACTACAAGACCGTGATTTCTTAGACGCTGGACTGAGCTTCGTTTGATTATAGTTATAGCATCATTGTTATCATTTATCTGTACCAACGAACCTTTTTCTTTTTTTTTTCTTTTGATATAAGTATATGATTTTTTTAAATGAACAAATTATCTTCTATTGAGGCTTTTGGGAACTGCAGTCATGGAATGTTGGCCACGTTTGCTTATTACCGGCTTCGTTGGTGCACTTGGTTGAGCGTCTGCCTCGTAACCGGGAGGTGGCGGGTTCGATTCCCACACCGCGACATACCTAAGTCGTAAAAATCGTTTTTCTAGCAGCTGCCCGCCTGACACTCGCCATTATGGGAACAGTGCTAAGACTGGTTGGCTCGGTGTCCGTATAATGTGACTGGGTGAGATATTCGTGCGAATTCTTCGTTTATCTCTCTGTGACAGCACGTAAACATGTACTGAGCGCTCCGCCGGTGATGCGACCTAAACTCTGTAGAAGCAGGCGTAAAACCATAGCGTTTAAACGTTTGCTGGCTTCTTGCTGATGAAATGAACTTCCCCTATCACGTGACTCTTGAAGACAATCTAAAACAACTTCATTGATGGGTGCATACGCGTCTCTCACTTTAAACTGCTTAATATCCTTGTTGCTAACATCACTCTAATTGTCCCCTTCACCCTCCACATCTCAGTAACACATGCGTGTTTTGTTTCATGGGCTGTTTTATATTGTTTGACCGCTTAACGGTATGGTTTAACGCCCAGTTAAAAAAAACTTGATTATATAATTTATAGCATGCACGAGGCTGTTCATGATAATATATGCAAATTATGTTCAGATTACAATAAGTTTCGGTCTAGAGAATGACGCATTGCGTTACATTGATTTTGAAGTTTGATAGATTTTTCCTGAATAAATCGATTGAGCTGCTTTCTATGACGTCATTCTACAATAAATGTTCTTGCATAAACGGTTCCCGTATATTGTCGTATTGTTTGAACGCGAGAGGGTTTTTAGATATTTGAGTCTGTGATAGTTTCGTGTTGAGTATATTGTCGAATGAATTGTGAAGTAAGGGTATACTTTTAAAGGGGATGAATTTGTGTTCATACTTTTTGTGTATATTTGTGTAAGACGTGCATGTTTCCTACGTGTTTCATCGTTTTATCTATCACACCACCGGTGTAACGCTCAGGACAAATTCACATAATGATTCACATAATGTCATACAGGGATAACCGAAAGACTCAACACGAATATCTCAATCCAGTCACATCATACCGACACCGGGCCACAGTTTTAACACTGTTCCCATTATGCCGAACGCCAGGGGGGGGGGGGGGGCAGCGGCTTAAGAAACGACTTTTACGAATTAGGTTTGTCACGGCGTGGGATCGAACACACAACCTACCGGTTGCGAGGCGGACGCTCAAACCACTTGAGCCAACGGCGCCAGCGAATTAATAACCTCTTGGCCGGCAAAGGGCTTGTAAACGGCTTGGTTGGCGCACTTGGTAACCGGGAGGTGGCGGGTTCGATTCCCACACCGCGACATACCTAAGTCGTAAAAATCGGTTTTAGCCGATTATCCCTGTGTGGCAGCACGTTAACATGTCCAGAGTGTTCCGCCGGCGACGTGACCTAAACTGTGTTGAAGCAGGTGTTAAACCATAACGCTTAAACGCTTAAGGGCTTGTATCGTTGGTTCAAAAGGCTGATTGTCCACCTCATAACCGATAGGGGGCGGGTTCGATCCCACACCGCGACATATCTAGGTCGTAAAAATAGTTTTTTAGCAGCTGCCCGCCTAGCGGAATAATTGGAGCAGTGCTAAGACTGGACGGCGCGGTGTCAGTGTAATAATTTGACTGGGTGAGTAAGTTGTGTGAGTCCTCCGTTTATCTCTGTGTGGCAGCACATCATCATGTTCAGAGCGCTCTACTGGCGATGTGACCTACACTCTACTCTATACAGCGTTGGAGCAGGGGTTTAACCATAACGCTAAACGTTTTTTTAAAGGCGAATAACAATGAAAGTTATTGCTGTATAATATAACATCACATTTATAGAGGGGTTTTTGTTGTGGTTTTTTTTTGTTTGTTTGTTTGTTTTGTTTGTTTTGTTTTGTTTTTAGTTGTTGTTTATTTTGGGGGGGGGTGGCTTTAAAGGGCCTTAAATATTCAGACTTTGATCAAAATAAATAGATAAGTGTGGCTTTGGAATTTCCCCCTCGTCTATTCTCAGCGTATCCGAGAATGATTTTCTGACAATCCATGACATCGGCTGTCGAGAAAACAAAGTGTAAGGTCATCCATTGTTAAATCAAATGCGTTCAATGTGTTCCTTTATTGATACATATTCTTGTTTTGTGTTAACACATTGAGCGTGTATTTCATGGTTGCCAAATTGGCGGATTTTCCACCAAATCTATTTACGTATATCATATCTGTTTGTCAATCAATTGATTTATTTACTTATTCATCACTTTATTTATCGAAATATATAATATCTATTTCTTCTGTTTATTTGTGATGACATTTAAGTCGCTTGGCAGGGAGAAAGGGGTTGGCAGTTTCAACCATTTTGTTTGTGCAGATTTTATTTGATTTGTTTTGGACACTACGACAATACAGCATAAATAACCGGCTTGGTTGGCGCACTTGATTGAGCGTCTGCCTCGTAACCGGTGGGTGGGGGGTTCGATTCCCTCACCGCGGCATACTTAGTCGTAGAAATCCGTTTTTTTCAGCAGCTGCCCACCTGATGCCCGGCATTATCTGAACAATGCAAAGACTAGTTGGCCCGGTGTAAGTTAATGTGACTAGGTGAGATATTCGTCTGAGTTCCCGTTTATCTCAATCTGGCAGCACGTTAACATGACCAGCGTGCTCCGCTGGCGATGTGACATCAACTGTGTAGAAGCAAGCGTTAAACCATAACTTTTTAATGTGTTTCTTTTTATCTGAGATATGTGGATCTTGATTGGATTTCTTCAGATCTTCATCTAATTCATCATTGCAGCATTGAACGTCAACATTTTTGCATTCTATTATATCATTCTTAAGACGATTCCAACCTTTTTGCTAAAGCATTCCTCGTGTGGCGCCCAGGGTTACAGAATAGCACCCCTGTGATGCCGACCAGTCGTAAGAGGCAACTGTAGGGCACTCTTTCTTTCTTTCTCTCCTTCCTTCCCCTTTCTTTCTTTTTCTGTCTTCTCCCCTCTTTCTTCTTTCTTTCTTGCTTAGACCTGTGAAAGCTGCGTTAGTTGCTTTTCTGACTGTTTGCGGGCGCTGACATGGCCTAAATTGTGCCGATAGGGCTTTAAAACCCTCAAAAAAGAAAGAAACAAACTTTTGAAAAATAAAACACGAAATGTAAACTGGAAATAAATAATTTTCCTTCTGGGAAGCATTTTCTAATCAAGTAAACTTTTGTATCTTATTCTCATTTTCTGCCACTATTACAATGCTCCCTTTTCCAGCAAATAAATTGGCTTAAACCTGGTTTATCTGGAAATGGTAATTTTATCTAACTAATAGCAAAACAGATGTATGCCCATTAGATATTAATGCTCGTAAACCTTCTGGTTTTTATTGTGGAAAACAAATAAGTAATACGCTGTCATGCCACCTCCTTGATATTTTGACAGCTTTTCCCATGATACTTCTAGCCTGTAAGCAGGTACCCATTTTCCCAAAATTTCAGTATGCAAAAGGACTTAATATCAGAGTCATTTGAGTGAGAAATTAAACGCATGAGTTCTTGGTCAATTGGGGGAGACTTTAACCACTGAGGTACTGATTAAGGTTTAAAGTAACAATCATAATCTTTATTATCTGGTAGAAATAAGTCAAAACATTAAAACATAAAACAGATATACATGGCACCTTTAGGAAT
Organism: Scyllaea pelagica; assembly: GCA_031833965.1. NCBI lineage: Eukaryota > Metazoa > Mollusca > Gastropoda > Nudibranchia > Scyllaeidae > Scyllaea > Scyllaea pelagica. The sequence goes on from JAUEKY010144451.1 coordinate 6,680, forward strand.
AATGTGATCAGTTTGCCACAGTCCTTGCCCCGTTCTTCATCCACAATGCTGTAAATGATGTTCCTAGCTGGGATGCGCTGGTAGGCGATGCGTTTATTGCCACTGATCATCCAGATGAACACATCTGGTAGAGCATGTTGAGGCTGAGAGAAGACAACAAGTATATTGAACTGAAATATTTCTTTAATGGACAATCATGAAATACATAAATTAAAACAAATTGCCTGGAACAAATTTAAAGAAATGTTAGGTATAGTATATGTAAGTAAATACAATTGCTCATCTATTCTAATTTCTTTCACCCATACATTCTGCAAAATACTTTAAGTCCAGTTGATAAATAATTTACATGCCCATTTTTTTCCAAAGTGAAGAGCACTGCTTGATATCTAATGTATTGTAAACTCTTGAATTAAAAACCTTCAGCCTTCAATCTATATCTATTAATCTTTAATCTATGTACAATAGCTATTATTCAGATGCATTGCTCATAATGTTTTAAAAGTCAAAGAGAAAAGGAAAATAACCAGCTAATAACTAATAGTGATGTAGTATATCTTTTAATCATACTGGACCACATATCATCCGTTAACTTTTCATTGACTGAATGAATCATAATGAAGATATATCCCTACTTTCAAAATACCTCTTTTGATAACCCTTTCAGCTTTGTGAGATATTGCATTCCTGCTTTCAACTTCTCCTTCATGTTATGTTTGCTAACGGTGGCTTTCATGGTGCGAGCAAGAGTTGACATCTGATCCTGTCAAAGGAAATTAAAGAAAAAGGCAGTTCTTTATTTTTCATTTAAACAAAATCATACACACACATGCGTGCACACACACACACACACACACACACACACACACGCACGCACACAAAACAATAGATAATAAGATTAAACAAAATGTATTCTGATAAAACAAAAACAAAAACATGTGTTATTCATCAAAGGTGTGGAAAATTAATATTTCAATATTCAATAAATGTCCCTTTTCTTAAACTTTCTAACATGGTCCTGGCACGACAGGGTTATAAGAACAGAAATGATTTCACATAAAGGCCAAGTCAGCACTGTTGTTTACATACCAGCTCTCTGACCAACAGCTTGTGTCTTTCCTTATCCAGTTTGGTTTTTCCTGCTGCTGAGCCTCCTCCTGTACCCTTGACTTGGGAGACAAATTTGGAGCAACCCCCTCCAAGATCTTCAAAGACACTTCTCAACTTTTGTTCTGGGAAAGGCTGCTCTTCGTCTATCATGAGTTGAGCATCTGTCAACCCATCCTCCTATGAATCAGAGATTGAACAGACATACAATTGACATCTGCTGACATAAATATAAAGTGTAATTCAACTAGTTTACGTTATCACACTAACATATGATTGGCAAACTGAAACTTTTTGCATAACCATCATATAGATAGTATCTAGATATTTCAGTTGCTTTGAAAAGCATATTAAACTGTTTGGTGTAGCAGGTTAAAGAGCAGACAAATGAATTAAAATAATTGCAGAAAACAAACAAAATAGAGAACAATCAGCAGCGTATAGCTTTGATAAATGATGATGCATCAAATATATCTTTGAGAATCCTACAGAGTCAGCGAGACTTACATTGACATCAAAGAAAGAAGAGGAATGATTATCAGTAACTTTTAGATATAAATACATTGAAGCACCAAATCAATGGCAACAAAACTGAGCATTGGGCAACTCTTAACTAGGTCACATACCAGCTTTTCACATATCTTGTCAATGATATTGCTGTTGTACATCCTTCGTCTGTGATCTTCAAGCATGTCTTTGACATACACACAGGGTTTGTTCTCATAGAAAGGGAGATGGAAGTAACAGTTGTCTTTGCTTACAGGTTTGGCAGCAGGGGTTGTGCTAACCCATCTGTGAAAAAGAAAGAAAATTGTTACAAATATGTGATAAGAGAGGTAGCTTTCAATACACATAGACAGGGATTTTAACTTTACAAATAAATTCAAGTAAAACAAATTATAATTGTAATATAATTGTTCCTCTTGAAAAAGACCTTGCAATACTTGTTGGCTTTTTGTTCAAAGTATCATCTTGAATTAACAGGGAAATAAGAATGATACATCTTTGTTGGCTATCTAGCGATGATATTGTCATGATATTCATGCCTAGACTGTGAGTATTTGTCTTTATATTGTTTTTACATAGCTTGTGCAGACTCTCTTCTCTCCCTTGCTCCCCCCCCCCTTTTCCACTCCAATGATTGCTTCCTTCTTTCTAAATTTATCTTGGGTAGTATGCAGGGGAGCAACGCAATTCTTCCATTTCTGACTTCCTCGCCTTCTCTTCACCTCATGCAAAAACAACTTCTTCACTCCTTTTTCAACAGTCCTTTGACAAAATGTATTGTACTTCTCTTTTTTTCCGTTTGCCCTAAGGTGTCAAATACAGGACAACTATTGCTGTGTTTTGTATCTTGTCTATGTATACATAATGGCATATCTTTCTTACCTCCTTTGTGTAATGATTATTTCTATTGAGTTTTGACTGCATGCTTTTAGGAGGTTTTCACTTGATATCACATGCCATTTGGTGTCTTGATCATTTACATAGATTCAATGACAAGAGTCGTATGGAGGTTATAAAGGAATGAGGAAACATAATCGAACCCAAAAGAGCTCAAACTAGGAAATCACCCACAATAAGATCAAAGAAAATAAAATGGATAGTGATAACATTAATTCCCTGCAATAAAACAAAGCAAGCTCTCGAGTGGAACCCCCAGTGCGAGAGGAGAAGAGTAGAGGTCGCCGCAAAAATAAGTCTGCACCAGGAGCAGTGTGTCTCTGGCCTAGCATAATATATAGAGGCAAAGGCTTGCGCCAGAGACATAAGGAAATAGAAGAAAGCGCTGTTGAGGCCCTATGCTTCGCCGGGAGCAGAGGACTAAGTAAGTAAGATAAGGGTTATTACTGAGGTGTTTCGATGCTGCTGGTGAGCCTGTCATCCTCCCTGTCTGACTGCTGGCCATCGGAGTCACTGTCCACACTGTGACGACACGGGGCGTTGTAGCCATCCAGGACATTGCCAGCATTGCCTGCAACCAACACAAGGTTCAACATTTGGTTATACCACAAGTAATAAACAATGAAGCATACACTTATGTACCTATATATACATTAACATATAATAACTGCTGTAATTTAGAATATCTTGAAACATCATACTCTTAATCAATTAAAAAAAACGTTTTAACGTTATGGTTTAACGCCTGCTTCTACATAATTCAGATCACATCGCCGGCAGAACACTCTGGACATGTGAACGTGCTGCCACACAGAGATAAACGGAGAACTCACACGAATATCTCACCC